>VYZQ01015617.1:7853-24597 GCA_013400655.1 Mystacornis crossleyi | reverse complement strand
CCCCAGGAGGGGAACCTCCACAGACCTACAATCTAAGTAGAGTTGATCAAGGGCTACCTCTTGAAAACGGGAATGGAAGGCCATTTGGGACATATTTCCAACAAAGGGAACCCTATGTACATCTCTTTATAGCCTTGACTGATTCATAACGACTTAGTCTCAGCAGATATAGGACTGTACGAAGACTGAAATATTCAAGAAAAAAAAGAATTTGAAAGTGTCAGCATTTTCACAGAGTTTCTGACTGCCTGATGGGAAGGAGTTCTACAATATCAACTCTGTATTGCAGATGTTCATTGCATGAAACTACAATTTCAGCAAGAGCTTTGGCATAACAGTGTCTCAGCCCTCAGACATTGTGACAAGGTAATACCTCCCACTTTGAAGAGAAAAGCCTCAGATCCTTTGTGATATTTATTGGAGATTAATGCTTCAGAATTTCTGTAGCAGTGGGAGACCAATATCCCATGGCAATGCTTTACTTCATCAGCCCAATCACTTTAAGTGTGTGTATTTGATAATCTTTTTTGATTTGAGTTGGTTGCTAACAGCCCATGGCTGTGTGGAGAACACCTTGCAATTATCCAGCACCTTTCATCTGGAAGCCTTAGGGCTTTGCACACATAAATAGTTATATTAATAATTAATTGTGTTAATACTAATGCCTCTTCCTTTATCAATGTGGGAATTGAGATTCAGAAAGGCTACTGAGTTTTTAACCAAGGAAATCTAAAGTTGGGGACTATTTAGATGGAAGGAATCAGTGTTGCTGTAATTACTGCATAATTGCATCGCTGGAGACACCTAGTGAAGACAGACAGCTCCAGGACTAAACAAAGGAGTTGTTTTACTCGACTACTATAACTAATGTCAAAAAACCACAGGTTTCTGCCTACTTTTCCCTTCTGAGTATGTGCCTAAATAGTCAGAGGTTGAGATCATTCACACGCTCTAGTGAAGCTGATAAGACAGAGCGAATTCCATAGTCATAAACCTAACTTACGGCTAATCGAGGACTGTATTAAAGTGGCTGCTAATGATAGTAAAGCACCGATTACTGACTCACAATTATCCTTGGATCAGTGAGGATCCCCTGCAGTGGTGACTTCTGTCTGCCTCCCTGCAAATCTGCTAGGAGTTCCAGCACAGGGACCTGACAAAGAGGAGAATGGTGGACTTTCAGTTTATTGTTCCAAGGATAAAAGCCCTTAGGCACCTGTGAGGAAAGCTTAGCAACAAAGCATTAAGCATGCATCTAAGCACCCTTTGAATAGGCAGCCATGAATGGAAGTGTAATTTGAGGGTGAAGGGGAGAGGGTGAGGTTCCAAGTACAAGTCATTGCCAAGGGCATTGCAGAAAACCCCTCAAATAAGCAAGCCAGGCTGGTCCCTTCAGCAGAGCCAAGAGGGTGTTGGTGAGAGAGCAAGTCGTGGTCACACTGCTTGATGCAATAGCACCTAGAGAATGTGAAGTGTTCCTGAAGTGCTGTGTATTTGTTTTTATTCCTACCCACTCATTATTGTATCTGACACCAGTTCAAACAGATATTGTAGCATGTCTTTATGCTGTCTGTCCCTTTAAGAATTTCTCTGTGCATCCCCCATAATCTTCCCCTTCCCAAGCAGTCCTGTGGTGTGTGTGGCTAAGCAGCACATGATTGTAATAGGTTAAAGAGAGTAATTAACAGAGACCACATCAGAGCTCTTGCAAAACATACAATGTGTTTATTCAGCATCGTGTCGGCTAATTCCTAATGAAAGGGCACTGCACAGCAGAGTGCAGGACCCCAGTAGTCAGAAATAGTTCCACTTACATGTTATTTACCTATAAAGAGCTCAGTTCTAATTAGGGGTGTGGGAGCCAGCAAGGGTGAAATCAAATCCTTGTCCCAACCATCTCCTCCATGCTGGTGCCTAAAAAAGGCTTTTAATAGACATACAAATGCTCAGTTGCATTTGATTTGTATGCTTTTCTGCTCCTCTAAACTTCCTGCTTTGGCCTGGGAATGGAAGTAGGACAGAATGAAAGATCATTACAAGATTTGGCTCTGTGGTATTTGTAGAAACCTCACCACGCACACACACACAAAATTAAAAGTTGCCTGATCTCAAAATATGCTGCAGAGCACTGAGAGCTAAACAAACTTTGGTTCCTTGTACTAGGCTGGAGGCAGCAGAAGCTAAAACCTCCTTTGTTTTACACAATATATTTGCAGTCTGTTTATGGTACTTATAAAGATGCTGCATCCTATGGAATCTCACCATTAAGATTTTTTTTCATAAATATTTATTCCCCCAGCATCCCAGTAAATGGAAGGAATGTTATTATCCCCTATCAGAAACAGAGGACAGAGATTCATAAAAATGTTAAAATACTTATGAGATGCAGACAACCTTAAAGGCACCCTGATGGTCTTGAAAATTAGGTTTAGCTGGCTAAAGGCTTTGACTCCCAAGAGCATATTTACAGCAGCATATTTACACGGGGACAAGTAAATGGTTTTAGTGTCTGACTACTCCCTTGCTCCTCTGCTGGACACGCTCACTCCCACCACTGAAATGGACAACTCTGGGGCACATATCCCAGCTCATGTTAATATGCTTCTGCTCCAGAGACAGTCGCCCTTTGAGGAAGTACCTGGGCATGTCAGATCTCTCAGGTTATTCTGTAAGAGATGGAGAGTTGGAGAAGGGCCACATTCCTACAGGGAACCAGGGTGGAAGGGAATGGGTAAGGATGCCTTCACCCCACTACTGGCTTCAGTTGGTTTGGTACTGCCTGCCTGTAACCTGCTTCTGGCTGCACTGAGCCCTTTATTTATGAGACAGACCTTCAGGTCTAAGTATGTGATTTCTCTGGTGAATGAGTTAATCGAAATGGATCCCACCTGTTACTACAGGAGTTATCCGTGGAGGTGAATCCTGAGAGTAGGGCAAGATGATGAGAGTCATCTGCCAACTGCTTGTAATCCTGCGGGAGAGAATCCTTGGGCCATACAAAAGGATGGCCCAAGCTGTCAGGAAATTTGGTAAGATGATGACAGGAATAATGAAAAATGTACCAATTTGTGCTTGCACTTCAGACTTACACTTTGAGCATGTTAATCAAAAGGTTCATGAACTAGGGTTTGAAGAACACTTTTCTGTCCTGTAATCTGATAATTTCCCTTTTATAAGTTTTTCTCATTGTGTTTTGCTTTTTGTGCTAGAGACAGGAAAGTGTGAAACCTGTCAGTTCTCCTTCCCAGGATGCTGCATGAATTTTCTCTTCAGTTAGTTATGAACCATGCTGGTTCACTCCCAGGTTTCACTTTGAGTCTGAAGTTCAAGCAGTCCCAGAATCTCAGCACAAATCTCAGTCATATGCAAATGAAAATGTAAACTGGTGTGAGTTAGCCTGTATTTTGTTAATGGAGTGATATTCATGAGTGTCTGGGAGTCTGTGCACGCATCTGTTGTGCCTGTCCCAAACACTCTCTGTACACCGAGGAGTACAATATTTTCTAACTCTTCGCAGTCCCTAATGATCACTAGGTCAGTTTAAACCCAGCCCAAATTGGCTACATGACACCTGTCAAGTTGTAAACTGCAATGCAACTGCCTAACCTGGTAGGGATCTGTCTGTTTAACCTGAGAGTTCCCAAACTCCCAACTGGAACCCTTACATGTGCCCAGGAGGGTCTTTCTGAAGAGAGATGAATGACAAGCCCCCATCCAGATCTCTGTGGTGATACAGAATTAGGTGTCAACCACCTAAATTCTTCCTACAGTCTTAAAAAATGCCATCAAGAGAGATGAGTTGTTGGTTTGAGACTTAGAGCCACCTCTGTAATCTCATAATCAGATAGAGAAAAATGGGATGTGGCCTGATCTCCCCCTTCCTCTGTCTCTTTTGCAAGGTTGGATGCAGAGCAGCCTGACCTCAAGGAACTCCTGAAAGATGATATTACACACAAAAAAACACATTAAAAAAGTGGCGATGTCCAATTTTAGCCCTTTTTTCTCTGTCAGTCTAAGCACTTCAAATGTTTCTCAGTTCTCTCAATTAGCAACTTGATATGTGTTCTTTTACCCTTGCCTCTAAAAAAGTCACCCCTGGAGAATTCCAGACCAGGAAGTGCCTCTGTTGCAGTGGGGTGGCTGCAACCTTTCCCTGGGAGACAACCTTGGCCCGTGGAAGAATCAAGGAGACGATATTTGATAGATGTTTTCAGATTTTATTCCCCCTTGCCCCACATGGCCGGAGCCTGGCAGGGACTCCGACAGCGACTGCCCCCAGAACAGCTCTAGAACAAACCCACCCCACCCCGAGTCCTGTGGACACCGCCCTGAGTACAGAACTCCCGCGGGCTACATTCAAAGTGACCAATAGGGGACAGGATTTTGGGTACACATGACCAAGGGAACAGGGAGAGAGAAACGCCGTGCCCCAAGCATCCACTTATGCCCACCTCCCCCACAGGGAAGCACCTCTTCATGCATTCATCTTCCCACACTTGCTAGTTTGCAGCAAAGTAGGTTTTCTTTGGTTGCAGCAATGAAACTTTAATGCAGAAACTTCAGCTGCAAACTGTCTGACCAGGAGGGGCACAGGCAACCCAAGGATGAGCATCTGACAGACCCACACCACAATTTTCTGAGTATTTCCAGCACCAACCCTTTAAAAGCACCTGTTACCTTTTTAATTTTTTTTAATTCCAAAATAGTTTGCATCTGATTACCAACTAGTTTGTGCTGGCTTGGCAATTTTTAATTTTTTTTTTTTATTTTATTATTTGTTTAAAGATCCCATTTACTCTTAGAGTGTAGGTAGACAAGTGGAAATCTCTCAGCAATATGTAAGTAAGAAGGACTTCAAGAACTTGCAAATTGTAAGCCAGAGAGACAGAGGTTTGAGTTACACATAGAAAACCTCTGCCAAATTTCTCTTATGTGAAAAACACATATTTACCCAGGACAAGAGAAATGTGTAGATAGTCTGATAAAGCCATGGATGTGTCTCTGTGGATTCCAGTGGGATTTTGAGTGTGTATCTCCAGCCTCTTATGATCCTGCACTTAAGACATTCATTTTAATTAAACGATAAATGACAGATATTTAAAACTATCACTTCTAAGTGAACACACCAGCACTTCTTACACGGATTTTATGGTGCTGACAGTTGTTAAATGTTGCAGCAATATTGACATTGTTCCTATTTGTTAAGCATTATCTGAAAATTACTATCTGTGACTTCTTATTATGCCATAGGAAGAGATTATGTTACAGGAGTATGCAACAAGGAAGTTGAATATTTTTTTCTCACAGGCATTTGTGTTCCCATGGCTAGCACTGCTAAGCTCATCTGCTCATTTGTATTTTCCTCCAAAAATCAGTTACTCCAACCACTTTTTTTCCCCCATACTCTGTCAACAATAATAAAAGGAAAAAAAAAGAGCATCAGAAAAAATTCCTGTTCTGATTTTCTTCTGAGTTAAAGCTTCATTTCCTCTCCCTTCGCTCCCCTCTAGCTTTCAGTTGTCTCAGCAGAGAATCATTGTAAAAGGCACACCATTTCTCCTGATGTAAGAGCCATGAAGCTAGTCAAAATGACATTCTTTAAAGCCAAATGGAAAGAAAACAACTTTGAAGCACAGGAAGACATGAACATTCAGTGTTTCCTTCCGCCCCTGTGACTTTCAGTGAGGTGTTCCCAATGATTTCTAAGGTATTATCTTTTGCTTTTTTAGCTTATTCATTGATTTTTTTTTTCTCCATCCCATTTGTAATGTGAAAACTAAGTCCTGTCATGGACTTCCTATAAAACATATAGAAGAAGAGTGGCTTACGATAAAGCCTTTTACTGTTTTAGTCCTGAGAGCTTCTGCTTCTCCAAACAAGAGGATATGATTTAGCCAGCAGTAAGCAGCAAGTTGTTCAGGGACAATTAGTCTCTTTGGCCCTTAGTAATCAGATTCTTTCTGTATAGCCCTTCTTCTGCTCATGCTTTTTGTTCTCCTGGTAGAGATGGTCTGTCCGAAAAATATGAGACTGTGTTCCCTGTGACACCTTTGCACTGCCAGGGCCTTTGGGTTGGTGTTTGTGTAACAAGTCTCCACAGATGTTACACACAGCATTTTGAACATTAAGCTCCCTAAACATGATTTTGAAAAAAACAGCTGTAAGCTTATAGCATTAGATCCTGGAAACCTCAGCTGAGGATTCCTACAGGCCTTATTGCCCAACTAGTTAAGAGAAAGGGTGAAAGAACAGAAGAAAGGAAACCACATCATCTCCATCTTATAGATACATTGCTCATATGTGAGTGATGCACAAGGAATGAATGGCAAGGTCTGAATCACCCATTTGGAGGACCAGCCCAGCACTTGAAATAAAACCCTCCAGTTTCAGTTTTTTCTTTCAGCTGGAATAAATCAAAGCAGCAATGGAAAGCACAGGTGCAATATCAAAACCCTGTAGTGGTTTTGTTTGGAGAAGTAGGTGTAGGAGAACTTGATTTTTCAAACGAAAATTCTGTTCTGCAGCTCAGCTCAGCTCAGAATGAGATAAACATCACTGTTCTGTGGAATTAAATTGTTCAAGAAAAGAAAACAGAAAAAGTGAAAGTAATATTCTGTTACACCAAGATAAAGTGAATTGAAGACATCATGGGGCAGGATGATCCAGGGGCCCAGAATATGCAACATCAGCTTAAATCAGCATGTGCTGTGGGTGCTCAGAACCTTCAAAAATCTTCAGCATCTTTTTCCTTAATCGGAAGCCCTGGATCATTGCCAAACACTAAAATGTTAGGTTAGGCAAAAGAAAGTTAGTTAACTTGTTGAGTCAAGTGATTTCATGTAACTTGCTTTAGAGGGAAGCTTTTTTGTTCTGAGGGTAAGCCAATGGTTAAATGTACTTTTAGAATTTATATATGTTTAATTAGGAGTTGGAAACTTGATAAGGCAAAAGGAATGGGGGAACATTGCTGCTTCCAGCATGTGAGAAATTATTTGAATTTTTTGAGAAAGGAGAAAGATTTGAATTATTTGAATTTTTTGAGAAAGGAGGGAGATAGTCTGAAAGAAAATATTTTCAAGACACAAGAAAAAGTATTCTGTCTCACTGATAAGGAGGTACTAGTTTGTGGAACTGAAATTTCTCAGCTGCCCTTCTTATACATCTAGAAAACACATGTACTAAGCTGGGTAAGGGCAGATTTTATGTACAATTAAGCACAAGTTTTCTTTCTTTGGGCTGAAAGTCTCCCTTGACTAGAAAGTTTCCTCGAGATAAGATACAGCCATTCCTTGTTCATCTTGAGGTATCTTTCACCTCTGGAGTTCAATGCTTGATCTGCAAGTTTTCTGCTTCAGCACCAGTCTGGACTACATGGGAATCCCCTGTGCATGTTGGATTGCTGGGACAGAAGATATAGAGAAAGTGAAAATTTTACTCCTCATAGTCTTTCGTGGCATAGTCCTTTCCCAAGAAACTTCACACCAGGAATATGCCAAAGTTCTAGGTTTACCTAAACATGGGGTTTTTTTAAGTGTTTGGTAAAACAACCAGGGACTGAAGAAATACTTTGCTTTTTCTGGAAGAATTATTCTGTGAAGGAAGCTAATAAACGAATCACACAAAGTATCTCTACCTTTTTTTCTTTAAAGCTCTCACTTAAGATATTTTGAAGGGGTTTAGATATTTTAACCCCAAATAAGGCAGAGATTTTAAATCTGATATTTCATTTTGTGGGTGAGCAATGGTGGTCCATAGGTCTTTTGGGCTAATGCTTTATCTTCCACCCTCATTGAGGGGCTTTCAGTTTTATTTTAGTATTTAAGTATCCATTTACAGTTATATACATTTACACTTACATTCAAGACAGACTGACAGCCTGCCGTAAGGACTCTCGCCTGGAAAAGAGCAGCAGTGGGTTCTAGCAGCTCTTGTGACTTTTAAACCACAGAGGAGCACCACTTCAGAAAAAGTGTTGAACTTCTCAGTTAGCAACTCTTCTGAGAAAGAAGAAGCTTTTGACTCAGGTAAACTCTGATCAGAGTGAACACGCCCCTTCTGCAGTGCAGTGGGCTACCCTACTGTGGAGATGCCAAAACAGGATCCCTCACCATGGGGATAGCTTTGTGAACAGTGCCCATGTCTCTGTTTCTCCATCCTACTCTGAGCCAAAACTGCCTGATTTGGCAATGACAGGACAAACCCTTTTGACACCTAATGAAACAGTTCCTTGACATTCCTATTTATGAGACTTGTGCACTTTATGAAGTGGTCACCTGATGTACAATAGCTGCCTGGAAAAAAAAACCTGTACATTAGAATAAACTTTGTCTATATCTATGGTAGCAGTCAGTTCCAGGGTGGCGTTTTCTTTAAACCTTCATGGCACAGCACTTTTTGTTTCATACTTGCGATATCACTAAGCCAGGGATGAAAAGGAGGTAGGTGAAGAGCTATCTTCAGTCACAGACCCCAGTGTAAATTTCCATAGTAAATTTTCTTTCCTTTCTTTCTCTCGGCATTGGCAATAATTTGGGAAAACTAAAAAACAGACGGTGAGAAAACCTACATAAACTGATTTTGGTATTACTCCTCAGACTCTTGACTGAGCTTATCTTCCTATTTAATACTGAAGGATATATTTCTGAAATAAAGAACACATATAGAAAGAAAACACGATGGAGTCAGTTAATAATTACAAACAGCAATTTGAAATACACCCATAGAGGGATCTACTTGATATCACAAGTCTTACATATTTGATAATTGCACAGGCAAGCTCTGTATAATGAATGGTGATACTTGGGGGGTGGGGGGGGGGGGGGGAAATCATGTTAGGAATTGTTGTGAAAGGCTTTATTTTAATAAAACAATGTATGATCACACAAGCTCTTATATTCTTTCCCACACAGGCTCTTGCATACTTCTGGAAAAAGCATTACCTGTTTACATTTGCTTTGTTTTCACTCCAGCGGCCTGTGACTAATCTTGAATGCAACTGCTAAGGTTGACTGTTGAAAATAGCTTTGGCAGGGTTTGCTGTTTGTTTGCAATGATTGGGAATAAGAGAAAATCACTTCCTCTGAAACATAGCATAAATAAAAGCACATCAGAGCAGCTGTACAGGGTCAGCCCAAAGGGTTCTCCAGCCCAGCATCCTGTCTCTGAGGTTTGATAGGAGCAGAAAGGAAGAGTATAAGCTACAAAAGAGAGTACAAACAGAGTAAGTATGCAGAGACCCCTCCATCTTATCTGCTTTCACAGAATTTGCTCTTAGGCTTTCTTTGAGTTAGAACAATGTCAGTGTTTAAATCTTGGTAACAAGTATTGTTCAAAGATGAAAGCTGGTACTAGCACTCAAGCCAACTATCTTGGCCTGATTTTATAAAAGTTTCTCTGTACCTCAGTCACTTTGCCACTCCACTGTCAGGCTGCAGTTTCCAAGCCCTTGCAGTGATCTCATGTTTGCTTAGTTTATCAGGGAGAAAAAAAGAGAAAAATTTGACAGAGTCAATCCACTAAATTAATAGTTTCTTAGCATAACATACCTGGACTTGTGCAAAGCATTTGATACTGTCTCACAAAATATTCCTGTCTCTAAACTGGAAGGACATGGATTGGAGGGATGGATCACTTGGTAGATAAGGATTTGGCTGGATGGTCACACTCAAAAGTGTTGTGGTCAATGGCTTGATGTCCAAGCAGAGAAAGGTGACATTCCTTGGGGTCAGTATTAGGACCAGCACTGTTTAACATCTTTGTTGGTGACATGGACTGGGATTGAGTGCACCCTCACCAAGTCTGTTGATGACACCCAGCTTTGTGGTGCAGCCAACAGGCCAGAGGGAAGGGACACCATCCAGAGGGACCTGGATAGGCTTGAGAGGTGGGACCTGTGAAGCTCATGAAGTTCAGCAAGGCCAAGTGCAAGGTCCTGCCTGTGGGTCAGGGCAATCCCAATCACAAATACTGGCTGGTGGAGAATGGACTGAAAGTAGCCCTGAGGAGAAGGGCTTCAGGGTCTTGGCTGATGAGAAGTTCAGCATGACCTGGCAATGTGCTCTAGCAGCCCAGAAAGCCAAATTTGTCCTGGGCTGCAGCAAAACCAGCGTGGGCAGCAGGTCAAAGAAGATGATTCTCACTTCTGCTGTGCTCTGCTGAGACCCCATGCACGGTGTTGTGCCAGCTCTGGGGTCCCCTGTGTAAGAACATTGGACCTGTTGGACCTGCCAGAGCAAGTACAAAGGAGGGTCACGAAGATGATCAGAGTGCTGGAACACCTTTCCTATGAAGACAGGCTGAAAGAGCTGGAGCTTTTCAGCCTGAAGAAGGGAAGGCTCTGGAGAGACCTTGGAGCAGCCTTCCAGTACCTAAAGGAGGCTATGAGAAAGCCTGGAGAGGAAATTGTTTTACAAGGGCAGGTAGTTATAGAACAAGGGGGAATAGCTTTAAACTGAAAGATGGTAGATTTTGATTAGATATGAAGAAGAAATTTTTCACTGTAAGAGTGGTGAGACACTGGAACAGGTTGCCCAGACCAGTTGTGGATGCCCCATTCCTGAAAGTGTCAAGGCCACGCTGGATGGGGTTTTGAGAAACTTGGTCTAGTGAAAGGTGCCCCAGGACATGACAGGGGGATTGGGACTTCATGATCTTTAAAGTCCCTTTCAACTCAAACTATTCTATGATTCCCTGATTATATAATTAACATAGCCCTGGGTGTGAATTAGAGTTGAGGAGGAGAAAACCTTTCCTATTTCCAAACAAAAATATAATTTGTGTATTTCTTATGGACTAGGTAGTTATAGAACAAAACAACATTTCTCATGTTTTGAAGAACTGAAATATTTTGGTAGAAAAAGAAAAGCACATATAAGCTGAACTTCGATAATGCTTTCAGGGTTTCTATGCTCCCTGTTTCCTATTAGCCCTGGAGAGTGGTCTCCTCTGTCAGGTTGCCCTCAAGAGCTCTGAACAAAGTTCACCTTTAAGGGCCTCCGCTTTGCTTTAGCAGTGATGACACCTAAACCCTCAGATGTCCCAGGAGATTGTGGTCTCCCAAAGCTGCCAGGCTGGTGGCAGGCTGAGAGCTCAAAGATCCCAAAGCTAAGGAAAGCGTCCACCAAAGCTGTGTCTCCACATATGTACCTTAAAACTTCAACTCTGTAAGAGAGCAGAGTCCTCACTTTCAGATCCATGTTTTAACCAGCTGGTTTTTGACTAATATTTAGGTTCTGCTATCTTTATATCAGCAATGCTTTTCTTAGACCAAATATCAGCCATCTCCCTTGAGAGGACTCCATTTTTAAAGAGGACTCTAAACATGAACCTCTGGTTGTATGGATCACTTGCACATCCATATGTATGTCTGGTTGTAGATTTGTCTCCTACATGCTCTTAACAGAAGGGTGTATGAAGACAGGTCTTATGTCCTTGCAATCATCCATTGAGGACCCGGCTAATACTTCAGAAGATGAGGCCAGGAGACCACAAAAGACCAGAAGGCCATTTAGATTTGAGGAATGTACATGCTGTTAAGAACAGTCCAAACAGAGATGCAAAATACTTGCTCCTGTTGAATGGCAACTTACTATCAGACAGATCTCTTATTTCAAGCTTTAAGGTAATGGCTAGCAGTAGTCTGAGAAGCAAAAACTGGATTAGGGTCATTTGCTAATTAGCATATTTGTGTTTTTTCTTAATTTTATGATCTTAGAACTTAAATACATCTTTTTTTTTGCTACTATGTAATGGCACAGTCGGAAGCAATTAAGTAAATGCTGACTTAGGATTATATTTTATTCTGACACTGATCTTTGACATGACTTAGCTACTTTTTTCTCCTATAACAGTGTTCTATGACTCTTGTTGAAATGGTGTTTTGAGAGCTAGGGTGTGGAAAATGTTATGGAAGAACTATGGGTCTGACTAATCACTCTCAAATAGAGCAGGCAGGATTCCTGGATTCTGCCCTTGCCCTGTTGTGCTGCCATGTGTGAACTTGGCTGGATTCAGCTGATCTTTAACTTACTTAGAATACTAGAATTATAATTTAATGAAAAGCCCCCAAATTAGAAAATATGTTGTTTATAAAAGCATCTACCTCATTCACTCCTTTAGCTCTTTCATTAGCCTACTTCACCCTCCACTGCTGGCCCAGGAATATCTACATGGAAACCTTTCAGCCATATGAGCTTCTCAGGTGGTGACAATACTTTCCATGTCTATTGTGCGTAAAGATAATTACTTGCAGAGACATTGGATTTCCTGGCTCAGAAGGTGTTCATGGTTGTAGTAACAAAAGAATTAAAGAACAGCAGGAACAGTGGGGCTTAGAAAGCATCCCGGTAAGAGCAAAAACACTCTGTACTTTGGAAATCTTGTTTTTCCTTTTTTGTCAAAATGTAATTTTAACTACATCCTTTCCTTGACAGTTCACCCTGCTCAGAATCTCTTGACCATACAGTATGGGGGTCAGATACAGAACTCATTTAAATCAATGGAGATGCCTGCAGACCCACCTGATTTTGGGTTTGGAGGACCGCAATGTACGTGGCTCTTTCTTCAACACCTTAGCCCATCTTGCTTTGCTGTAGATGCTTTTTAAGCAAAGCAGGTTAGGTCAATCCTGATAATGTCTTTTATCTCTTCTGGCTCTCTTCTTTGATGTATTACTAGGCAAAGTAAAAATGTACTGTGTGCAGCTTCTTGAGTGGCATTATTGCAGTGATTTACACTGCTGTCAATCCTACCTGAGCAGAGTCCAGCTAGGGAGATTAAATTAGCTATAAATGAGGAAAGAACGCATTAGTGGCAGAGGTTTTAACTGATTTGAGATGCTTAGAGTTCATTTTGGCAGCTCTCCTGTGCAATCTCAGGCAAAACATTTTGGATGGGACCTGAAAAGTTACTTACTTGTTTAAGTTCCAATTGAGGCAGATCCACAGAGTGATATACAGATTTTTTTTTTTTAACTTCATAATACAGAGATGCCTACTTTTTTCCACACAGGCTTTCCAAAATGCCTCAGGTCACATGTGCTCATGCTGTAGATGTCCACAGGTGCCTTGCAATGAAAGGAGGTGCTGATAATACATAACATCAGGTAACACAAAGGAACCTGCCTCTCCCTGAGAGGAGCAAGTCAGCTCATCTGGAGACAGTATAGAATAGCAGGACAGCAGATGAGACATGGTAACTTTTTAACTTACTATCATTTCATCAATTCCTCAGGGAAAAAAAGGACAAGGAAACAAACAAACAAACAAAACCCCAAGGAAGGCAAACCTTGCAGGACTGAGGCAACCTCATCTGTCAGCCTCAATAACGGCCTTAATTTTCAGAGGTGCTGAGCTCTTGCCACCCAGGTGGTACCTATATCCTGGAACAGAAGGATGCTTTGTCCTTCCAAGATGCTGTAGTAACATGTGCCATTTTTACTCCTTGAAATAGCTGGCATGACTTGACAGTTTAACCTTTTCTATTTAACCTTATCACATTTTCAGCATTTTTCTTTCACTTGGATGTGGTTTTCTTTAGTATGTAACTTTCTTAGAAGTTGAATTGTTTTTTTTTTTATCATCACAGCTTGCGATTTCATCTCCTCAGAAAACTCAGCTTTGAAAGGGATGGGCATTCCAATTCATTTTAAGTTGTGCCTGTTCTTGGGTAGTCTTTCAGAAAACAGAGAGGTTGCTCTGAGAGCAGAGCACTGCCCTTTGGCCTAGGTACAAAGCCTCCATCAGGAGCAGGGGTTTCAGTCTACATACAGGGAGGGAGCTGACAGGGCCATGATGCCAAAGACAATTGAAAGGTAGGAGTAGGACTTCTCACCTGGGGTGGAGACGTAAGTAAAAGAACTCTTGGCCAAATGGGCTCCAACATAGGTGTGGAAAGGTAAATTAGTGGTGTTCCAGTGCTGTCTCAGATGTTCTTTAAAGAAGTTCTGGGAATAACTTCTATGAAAGACATTCACCCACAGGGCACAGTGAAATTGCTGATTTGGGAAATAGGGATGATTCACTTATGTAAGAGACACCCATACTATTAGCATATAAGATGCACAGCTTATCATAGGTTTTTTAGTGGCATTGTGCCTAATTAATTCATGACACCTTAATTAATAAGGATACAAAGAAATATCCCCACATTACCTAAGCATTATGGAGGAGGTTGTGCCCTACAGACTCTGTCAAATGTTGGTGTGTAGGAACACTTCCCAGTTTCTATAGGAGTTCAANAAAGTGTGCATGAAGTTTAATTCTAACTGTGATTATTTTTTCTTAAGGGTGATTTGAAACTGCCACACTGAGGACCTGAAACCAAACAGTGTTCAAGGACAAAAGTATCCTCCAGTCCTGAAGATTATTCATTCTACACCCATCAGATGGTTTCCATCACTGTAAAGGGCCACACTGAAACCCAGAGCAGAAAATTTTCTCTGAACATCAGCCAAGTGGTATCAAGATTTTTGTGTCTGAATACCTGGATGTACTGGTGGAAAAAAACATGAAATACTAAAGAATTTCTTATCTCTTAATAGCTTCATATCCATGGTGGGGGAAAAAGTTCTATTTCATTAGGCTAGAAGCTCTTAGTAAAGTCAGTTTAGGAGATACTTCAAGTGCAGATGAGACAGGAGAAGTCATGGGCTTGGAGGTCACAAGACCATACAGGTTTTTTAAAAATGTCCAGTGATAACGACAGTGGGGATAAGTATCTACAAGATGAAGGTTAGACATCACTGCAAATATTTTAGGCTGGTTTTTCTCTCAAATGCATCTGATTTGCATCATGAGCCCCCTACTTTCCAAAGGGAAAACTATGGAATATTGCTTTTAAATCTCAGTATCAATCACTGCAATATTTGCTAAACCACCAGTTTATGATTAAGATGTGCATATTCAGCTTGAAGGGTCTTAAATACATAATTTATCACTGCATTTTAAAATATTGACATAANGATGTACCGCAGTCTTCCAAGGGAAGCCACTACTGCCTCCTGGGAGGTGTGGTTCCATGGCAAACAAGTTTATGTGGAATAACATGTTTATAAATGATCATGTTCCATGGCTGCCTCAAAGCCCTTCAGTCATTCAACTGCATATAGGCAGTGAGATTGTTTTAAAAGGCACTATTTTATTTTGAGTTTCATGTTAGAGTGTTCCACCANCATTAGATGCTTAACAGCCCTTCAGCAGTGTGAGGACTGAGATGTCACCTTGGAGATCTGTAGTTTCTTCTAGTTCATGTTACTGACTGTGCCTAGAATGACAAATCTCAGACTTGTTCTGTGTAAGTTAAGGTGCTCACTTGAATTCTGGAGTAAATTTTCAGCAAATCTAGCCGTAGTTATGGTACTATAGGAAAATCAGACTATTGGGTCTTGAACGAAGGACAACAGTTCTGGGTAGGCTTTGATGTGCATCTCTGAGTGCACTGAATTCAGACAAAACTTCAGAGATGTGAACCCAAACAATCTGAAAACATCAAGGCTCTTTGGGCGAGATTTGCTTATTTTTCCTATTTACAAGACATTTGGTATGTTTTTGAGTATTTGGTCAGTGTACTCAAAGTAAGGGAAAACAAATTATTTTGTTCTCCAGGGATTCTCTTCAGCTCTCTTGAATTCTCCATCTAGGCCCAGGATTTTAGTTTCTATCCCTCAGGCTAAGGAAGATTGGATAGTTCAATCATGGAATGTATTAATACCACTTCTTAATCATCCAGAGCAATCACTGTAGGTTGTGCAACACAGAGCACTCCTTTTTTCTTCAGGGGCTGTGCTTCCTGACAGCCAAGGAGAGAGCAAGACTGCAAATTAAATCCTGGTCCCCTCATATGGAGGCACTAGCTCTTATCTGAAAATAAGAGCTCACTTTGACATACTTTATGATCACATGTTGGAGGTAATAACTTAGAAACAAACCAACAGAAAATACTGAGGCACAAAAGATGCTTATGTGTCTATCAGAAGAGGGTAGAAAAAGACACTTTGGATGAGGACTCCAGAAATGTGGGCTCCATCCTGGCACCAGTACAAAATTCCTGTACTGCCTTGGGCAAGGGACTTTGAAATTCAATTCTCCGTTTGCAAAGTGGGGGTAATAAAGACTCATAGCAAAGTTGGAAGGATAACTCCATTAATATTTATGGTGTGCTTAGGTACTTCAGTGCCAGGAACCTTTAGAGCTACCTACCCTACTAAAGGACACTCAAGTTCACGGTTATTTTGGTGAGGACACACACCAGAATGCCAACAGGAATTTGGCACCGTCTTTTTTGAAATTAGTTGAAAAAAATGAAATAACTGCCTTTTGAAAATTGCAGGTATATCAGCACTTGTCTTCATCCGAAACAAAGGTAAAAAGTTGAACTAGAGGCATATTATATAACTGGCTGTTACATGATGTACCGCAGTCTTCCAAGGGAAGCCACTACTGCCTCCTGGGAGGTGTGGTTCCATGGCAAACAAGTTTATGTGGAATAACATGTTTATAAATGATCATGTTCCATGGCTGCCTCAAAGCCCTTCAGTCATTCAACTGCATATAGGCAGTGAGATTGTTTTAAAAGGCACTATTTTATTTTGAGTTTCATGTTAGAGTGTTCCACCAAAATCTGTGTTTACTGGTTTGTTTGCAGTCAGTTCCTCCTCACTGTAGATTTAATTGATGTTAGAGGTACTATATGATGGGAAAATGACATGTTGAGGAGTTAATTTTTCATTTTTTTTTTTTGCGTAGCC
>VYZQ01015613.1:55989-86513 GCA_013400655.1 Mystacornis crossleyi | reverse complement strand
GCCGGGCTCTGGACGAGCATCAAGTCCCTGCTAGGGAGGAGCGAGGACCCCCTGTTCCTGAACGACTCCAGTGCCTTTGACTTCTCGGACGAGGTGGGGGACGAGGACTTCCCCAGGTTTAACAAGCTGCGCGTGGTGGTGGCGGACGACGGCTCCGAGGCGGCTCCGGACACGCCGGTGAACGGGGCGTCCCCGGGGCTGCCGTCCGACGACGAGTCCCTGCTGGACCGGGACATCGCCCTGCGCAGCGCCCGGGCCGGCCGGCCGGACCCCTGCAGCGGCTGCAGCAGCCGACGGGAGCGCTCCAAGCAGAGGAAGGTGAAGAAGCGGCTGACGCTCGCTGCCCTCCTCTACCTCCTCTTCATGACGGGGGAGCTCATAGGTGAGTCGGGGGCTTCCTGTGCCGTCCCTCCGGCACGGTGCCTCTCAGCTTGTCACCGTGCTCCGGCCTTGGCTTTGAGTATTTACTGAGAGGAACCATCAGTCCTTTAGAGAGACCAGAGAGATGAGCTGCACGTGCAGAAAGTGAGAGGGAATAAAGTCCACCTGAATTTTCCATGAAAGAATTTGCAACTTCTCTTACCTGAATCTCCTATCAATCCCCCGAAATGGCATTAAATATCCATATTTTTCTTTGTCTAATTTTTTTATTTGTCCTTTTAAGTTTTAAAGGTGTTTTTAACAAAGGAGAAGTGGCATGAACAATTTCAATTGCAGTATTGTTTAATCATTACCATAAAATCTTGCTGTGTTTGCAACAAGAGAAGAGGGGAAATACACCTTCGAATGTGACATTACCATAACAACAAAACTAATAGTGGGGGTATTTGTCCTTATTCACCAGATACAGCAATACACACTCTTACTTTGAACTGAAAAGCCAAGTTCTGAGCTATCAACAGCAATCCAGTGAAGAAGTCACTCTCTTGAGAACTTCTTGATGTCCTGCTGTGCTCTGGACTAGCATGTGCTCCATCCAGACATAAATCATACAAGCACAGTCAATTTAAAGTGATATTTTAACACTTCCTGCTACAACGTGTAAGAATACCAGGTAGTTGCATTAAACTATTTGTGGTTTTTGTTTGCTAGTACTTGCAGAAGCATAGTGGGGTTTTACCGCAAAATGAGTTCCTGTATAAGCACCGGATTGTTGGTCAGAAGAATGAACCTATTGCCCAAGTTCAGCTTTTATTGCTCCCTCCTAAGGACTGTGCTGTGCAGGATGAGGAGACCTGTGCATTGTACACCAGTCTGTAGTGAACAGCTGTGCTCTGTCTAATAGGCTATAGCAGCATAGACTTGAAAAAATATGAGAGTCCCTGAGATGCATAGATTAGCTGTTAAATGTTGTGCCTTTGCCATTGTCTAATCATTTTTAAAAAGTTCAGTATTTATCTTTTAATCTCTGTTCATTTCCTGTGTCCTGTTACTATCTGTTGTTTGGCTACATCCATGCCATGCAGTGCAAGTGTCTGCTGGGTGTGACTCAGCCTCCTGAAAAATGCCTAAATTCTCTCATCCACTGGCCCCTGATTGGGAGTTGTGGGGAGCACTACCCAGTGCCAGTACATTGATGTGTATGTTGAGCCGGGTCTCTCCATTGCAATTAATTGCTTTTAAATTTCTTTAATTTCAACATTCAAGTCTGAATGAGAGCTAATCAGATTAATTACTTGCCATAATTCAAACACACACAAAAAAAATCAAATCATAAAAGCTTTCTGGAAGTGAAGAACAGTAGCATGGGACCTAAATCCTCCACCTGACTTCTGCGAGTTAAGTCAATTGAGTGCTTGTGCGAAGTGAGCTCAAGCTCAAGCTCATGCTCCTGGATGCTTTTGCTAAGACAGCTGAGAATTTTAAGACAAATTTGTGCACGACAGATAGGAAGCAAAATGATTGCTAGAGGATAAATAATGCAGTTTGTCCCATAGATGTAGGGGAAAAAAACCCTAGAATAAATGTTCCATTTGTCAGAGAGAGACCAGAATATTGACTGTGTCTGCACCAGTTTTATTTGGGGCCTTATTTCAGGAACATGGGTTAATGGAAAAAAAGTGGTTTTGCCCTTCAGCATGTCTCAGTGTGTGCCTGGTCATTAATAACACTGCCACAATACATCAGCTTATTATGGCTAAGGCACTACGTGTCAAACCTGTTGTGGGGATTTGGCTGAATGCCTCCATTTGCCCCCTGACTGTGTTTTTTCTCCGGCTGAGATTTTGGTTCAGCATGAACTCAGGTAAATTTGGTAAGCAATAGTGTTGTATTTAAGGCTTAGACATCCCTTAACATGAGAGTGATGTTAGTTGATTGTATTTGTATCAGAGTTCTGACGTACACTGAATTTAGTTCATCTGGAGGGCCTCTTACTGAACAATGTCCGAGCTGTTGGCAGGTTGATGCTCAAGTCACTGGGAGTGTTTCTGTTGGGGCTTTGGATCTGATTCATGCTGTTGTAGACCTCTCCATAGTTAGTGCAGAGAGAGCTCTAGAAATAATAGATGTTGAGAGTAAAAATACTCTCTCATCACTGTCACATCATCTCTTGTTCTTCCCGCACAGTCAGGACTTGTGCAGGCTGGATTTGTCTGCACAGTGTTAGTGCTGTACTGTGGGCTCGTCCTCCTCAGGTCTGGCTGTGCTGTTTCCAGCCACATTTCGGTTTTGGGCACAGGATCTGAGAGCACTGAGGGCCAGACCCATAAAATATTCAGGCATCCATCTCCCACAGAGAAAAAATAGAGGGTTTGGATATCTCTGTACTTTTGTGGATCTTGACCTGAATGACTTGTCATAGGGCAAGTAATCTTCAGCAGAAGAGTAATTAGAGATAGAGCCCCCAAGTCCTGGCTCAGTGCCCCACCTGCTTAATTTATTTCACTCCAGCCCTGTACTGTGTTCTCTTTTGTTGGTTTCAAATTTCTGAACTTTATGAATTGACCTGGAAGCTCAGGTATTTGGGAAACTGATCATATAGGACATTTTAACTAACTTCCTTCTATGCTCTTTGACAGATTTGAGTTTCTGAGAAAAAGGCAGAAGACTTTTTTCAGACAATTTTTTCAGTAAAAATCTTTCTGCTGTCCATTACCAGTGTCAAGATGAAAGAAATCTTATTGCAGCAGCTTTTTTTTGTGAAATCTTGATTGGCATATTTTTTCAAAACTCATTACCCCAGCCCATCTCAGTGTTTGCTGTTTAATTTGATGAACAGCCAGATAACAATTTACACTTCGGGGAAACCATTGTGCATCAAGAAATGAAAAACATACTCCAAGTCCTTGTTAGCTTTTCTGACAGAGTTTTGATGTTTTCAGCTATATTTAGAGATTTCTAATTGATCATCCATGAGGAGAACTGCTGTCCTTCATGGGTCACTGAAAACAGTGGTGAGCCATCAAGCTGTCTATTTGTAAAGGTTATAGATGTCTTTTTTTCCAAGTTGCCAATTGTATTTAAACATCCCCCAGGCAGTACCTTTAACCAAGCGATGAACCGATACCTTTAGAAACAGAGAACCTTTGATTCCAGAATTTCATAAATGGCAATTATGTTTTCTTAATCCACATGCTGAATTATGTTTAGCTTCAGTACCTGAATTCCTTCCTTATAATTTTATTTTGAATGTCTTTAAAAGTGAGAGGCTAGCTGAAATGGAATTGACTCTTCTTGGACTGAAGTGATTCTCAAAATTCATACATATGAATCAACATATATACTGTAAATAATGATATGTGTAAACTGCTGAACTAAATGTCCTTAGGTATAAATTACTGTTTCTTCTCTGCTGACTATAAAAGAGGCTGAGTTGCACTTTTATAAGTGATTTTTTTTAAATTATGGGAGAACGCAAATTAATTCAGAAAGGAAAGGCGTAACTCATTTTACTAAAAAACTGCTGAATTGCTATATCTTAAAAACTCATTGTTTTTGAGTTGCGATGGCCTTTTGGAGAATTTCAGCCCCAGAAGAATTTGACGTAGAAAGTTCTGAACAGTTGAAGAAAGGGGCTGGAGGCAAGGAGCTGTTGGAAATGTGGTGCATTTGGTAGTTACCCACAGCCCAAACAGTACCGCAGTACGAGCTGTGCTCCGGGTTTGGCTGCGGAGGGGAGAGCAGCTCTGTCTGCAGGTGTGCACAAAAGAACACCCACGGCCACACACACACAGGGTTTATGCCTAGTCTTAAAAACAGTCAGTCAGTTGTGAATTCTCCTTTGCTATTTCTTCTGGCCAGCCTCTTCACTAAGACAATTTTAATAGTATATGGAGATTTCTTTATTTGAAATGTTAGTTGGAGCCTGAAGCCTGCCAAATGGCACACCAGCTGCACGCTTTGCTCAGTACAATTTACAGGCTGAATGACAATCTCAAGGTAAAAAGAGAAAACAAATCATAGCTGAGCTGGCACTGAAGGTGTGATCTTTTCTGAGACAATGGGCTTACCTTCAAGCATATGGAAGACAACACAGTCTGTCCTTGATTTCCCTTTGTATAAAGGATACTTAAGCGAGAGGTGCATTGTTTAAATCTCTCACCCATCCAATAGTAACACTAGCAATTGAATTGGAACAAAGATATTCACCTCTGATCTCAGGTTATTTGTCTCAATGCAGCTCATAATTACAAGAAAAAATTATGGCAATAAATAACAAAGAAAGATGCTGTACAAGTGAAAGTCATTGTCTGCAACAGACACTGGCAGAACGTACATGCCCCTGTCAGGACAGGGAGTAATTAAGGTTAAAAGATAACGTAATAAAAATAAAAAGGGGACAGGGTAAATTTCATGGTCATTGAATCTTTGCACTTCTGCTCCTGTTCTGTAATGTCAGAATGTTTAACAGATGTAGTTTAATAAAAGAATCAGTTGATTAAACATGTGTGCAGTAATATGTAGCGAAAAGATACAAAACTGTTTTGGACCTGATCTTGCAAACATTATGTTGCAAGTAGTCTCTGTCAGAATTACAGGGTGAATCCTTTCTGTGTTACTCTTAATAGAAAGCACACTTGGCTGCACTTCTAACTACAATAGCTTTAAATTATAAAAAGCAAAGCAAAGCATTTTGCTTGTAATGGCAAACCCCCCATGTTTAGTGAGTATGAGAAGGGCTGTCATGTACTTACTGCACCATTCTGAAAAGAAATTACTGTAAGCTATGCAAGAAGATATTACGTAAAATAATTAAGCGTGTCACGTGTCCTGACTTTCCCAATTATGTTTTCAGGTGGCTATGTTGCTAACAGTCTCGCAATTATGACAGATGCACTTCACATGCTCACTGACCTTAGTGGTATTATTCTGACCCTCCTCGCTCTCTGGCTGTCTGCAAAATCCCCGACTAAGAGGTTCACTTTTGGATTTCATCGCTTAGGTATGTAGCCATCAGATTTTGCTGTTAAAGAGTATTTTAAGCAACAACTGTAAAGAGCACCTAATTCTAGAAGAAGAGGTAGCTAGAAAGAAAGTAGCAGCAAACCTAAGGGTTGCTTTAACTGACTCTTAACGTCCTCTCTGGCCGCTGTGGATACACTACTTAGCTTGTATTGCCACAAGGGAATAGACTGAAAAAAACCCCCCAGTTTGGCCAAAAGTTTGATGGCAGAATCTCATTCACTGGGAGCAGGGTGAGTCTCTCCATCTCTGTCAACTAGGACATAACAGAGTCAGAGTAAATTCTGAGTGCTTGATTCACCTTCCATCTTGAAGAGGAAGGCTGGGGAATGGAATTCATGATGACACTGTTGGTGCAGGAGCTGTGCATGTCAGCCCATTGTTGTTCACAACAGATTATTGCCAGTGCCCAGGATTTACAAAATCTTGTTGACTTCAGCAGAATTGTGATACTGGAAAAAGGTCCTATTCAATGTGAAAAATTACATTTTAATCCACAACTAAGAAGTTATGTAGAACATATTATTAGAGAGCTCTGCCCTGCCAGAAGTTGTATAAATCAGTATTCCTTTTGCATTCCCCAAACCACAGAAAGCTGAGGTCAAAATGTCCCATGGTTTGCAAAATACAGCAAGTTACTTAAACTCTGTCCAGTTTAGGTGTCTGTAAAAAAGAAGTATAAACAGAATTATGGACTGACCCTTGGAAGAATATTTTCAGGATTTATTACTCCCTGTTTGGAAATGTAATGATGATAAAGGGTTGCTGACTGGATATAAAATTCATAATACACAGCTGCAGGTCTGTAGACATTTTAGCAAAAGCTTCAAAGTTTCTTTTTTATGAAATAGATAATTTCTAGTGTCACAGTTTTCTACCTGTTTTCTGTAACACTCTATAGCATACATTTTCCAAGGAATTTCAATCTCGTGTAGTCACTATTTGCAATTCTTATTTTGGCTGCTAGAACAGCAGTAGAATTCAACAACTCCATCACTCCTTGTCATTTGTCATCAGTTAGTCACTAGTGCATGAATGCATAACTCTGTACACTAGCTAAGCTCTTTGGGGCTCTAGCAAGAAAGCATTAGCAATGCCAGCATTTCCCATTACAAACTTTTCTTTCATGAAGTTTTAATTTTGTGATAGGAGCTCCCCTGATACTGAAACCTGACCTTGCAGGCATGCCCCTGGCATTTGCTCATACTCTTCAGAAGGATGTTTGTTAGCATTTATACATACTTTAACCCTATTTCAAAATCATTTGGGTAGTTTATATGTCTTTGTAACTTTTCTAAAACCAAATAGCACGTACACTGAATGTGCCATGGCCTAGAGTAAAACAGGGGTGTATCTTAAGAAAAAATAAAAGAAACTTACTTAAGCATTAAAATCTTACTCAGTCCTGTAAATTTTCACTGACTTCTCAATTAATGTGAAAGAAGAAATCCCTGAGGATTCCTGCCACCTCATTTTCTATATATTTTTTTCTCTCCATTTTACTGCCAGGAAAAATACTAGTCAGACTGATCCAGTGGTGGTCCATGGGCCAGACCTGGCCCATAAAATTAGTCTGTAGTGCCCTTCTCCCTAGGAGCAGCTACAGGGAGCAGCTTCTCAGTTCTACAACACTTGCTCCTTTTCTGCTCCCAGTGCCAGGGGGTGGTCAAAGACTAGAACAGGTTGTGGAGTGTCCTCAGTTGAAAATACACGGAATTCACCTGGAAGCAGCCCTGAGCCACCTGCTGTAGGTGATCCTCCTTTGAGCAGGACCACACAGTTTCCAGGGGTTCCTTTTTACTTCAACCATCCAGCATGAGTAGCAGCAGTACAGCTCTCTGGAGGAGGAGGAGGAGAGCCTGGGGCTGCAGAGAGGAGTTTCTGTGCTGCAGTAAGGAAGAGGAAGTGAGTAAAGGGACCCCCAAAATACAGAAGATGGGATGGTTCAAAATTACTACACACAGTCGTTTTAAAAATCACATTTGTGAAATTTATTTGCCTGATTTTACACCCAGTCTGAATGCTGTGGCCTGAGGGCCAGGTTTCACACATCCGTGAGTGCTGGCAATGGAACAAAGCAGTTTCTAGGGTATATCCTCATTGTAACACATTTTTCCAAGTAACCTATATGTAAGAAGCTTGTCAGCAAATAATAGCAGTTCAACAATAGCTTAAATTTCACAAGAGAGATGTTAAAACATGTCGGGATGTTAAAAATAGGGTACAGATTGGGCATCTGTCACAGAAAAAGATGTGGAGCATTTGTTTAAAGCTGGGAATACGTGCAAGAACTGTCTCGTTGCTGACCTGCTTTGCACTAAGTTTTGAGATAATCCATACATTCAGTAGCCATGAAAACGTTCTGATGAACAAGGTTTCTGGTACTTGTTATTTTTGTTTTTAGAACGATGAATTTTCAAACTCGTTCCCATAAACATTGCTTAGTAAAAGCAACAGACCTGTTAGTTGTCTAGTCAAATTCCAGAAGGAAGTTAGCACCAATATTCATTCATTTGAATTCTCTTTGAATACATAATACGTAAGTTCCATCTTCAGTTTTATCCCATTTTCAGTGGTGAAAAGGAAGCTGACAGATTCAAGAATGGGTTAGAAAAGTGAAGACAAAATAATGGAAATTGCAGTCATGTCAAAAAAGAATTAAAAGAAGAATTTAAAAGAATTAAATTCTTGAAGCCAAAAATAGTTCAGTTTCACCACCAAGTGCAGATACCTCCTTTTCAGCAAGACACTGAGCAGATTTAAGCACAGATATGGAACCTGGCACTTTTCCACTGCTGCAGAGACAATGTTAGTAATGACAGAATCAGACAGTCCACTGAGACAGTGCACAGTTCATTTCACAAGAAGTGAAAGATCTCAGCCAAATCTACAATGCTGACACGACAGTGACTGTGGAAGAAACTGCAAGGAAAACACTGGTTTCCATTGCAGAAAACATGGGTTTAGATTGTAAAAGCACACTAATAGGCTATGGCTTCACAAGTTTTTAAAAAAGCATTCTGGAAAACCTTCTAAGCCATGTATTGTGTATTTTTAAGGCCGTTGCCAGCCTCGTAAAGATCACTTCCATTTGCATGGATATTTCCAGGATTTTCAAGTTGCTCTGAAATCATCTCAGATTATGACAGTTGCCTTTCAGAGCCTTGTTCCTGCCTGGTAATGCTGTTCCTCATCCAGGCATTGACACACTACCCAGCAGCCGAATGTGTTGGTGTGAGCGTCTTCTCCCATAACGATGTTAATAATTCAGTGTATGGATCAAGTGATTTTGGTGATATTAAAATGCTGATATAACTGCATGGGGTTTTTTCTGTAGTAATAAATAAAATTAAAACAGCTCTGTGTTAGAAATGACATCTGCAGTAACCAAAGTTGTACTGCACGCTGACAGATTGAAAGCAGAGGGAGAAGAGAGGCAATTCTCCGATGAGCGTTCTTAGAGCCATGGTATAGCCAAGGGCAGAATTTTGCCCTTACTGGGGAATAAATCAGGGCAACATGTGTGGAACTAGGGGGAAGAACAACCATTACAGTTCCAAGTAAATTAATTCCACCTCTGATCTTTGAGTTCGCAGAGGAAGGCTGAGATCCCAGGGATCCATCTGGCAAGTGACAGTAATGAGCATTACGCATAATGATTGCAGATTACTCAGGCATGGCTGCAGACTTACATGCAATACAATGGAGTGAGCATTAAGGTTTTCTCAGTGCTTTTTGTAAAGCCCTGTATTAACTTGCTTAAAACGGAGACAATCGTTAACTGGGCTAATGTTTTCTTTGTCAGCTGTCTTGCTTTTATTTTGTTAAATTTCAGCTGCTGCAGAGCAATAGTTTTCAGAATGTGAAGATAGAGGGTAAAAGTATGTTTATGATAAAAGCAATCTAGTGGCCCATTTGGAAGTACCTATTTTCTTTATGGTAGGACCTTAAAACTTTTCTTTCTCTTATTGTGAGTGGGCTGGTGATTTGAGATCACCTGTCCTCCTCATCCCAGGGCCTTTGCCTGCAACTTCTCAGGTAAATGTTCTGGGTTGTCTGAGAAAGTCAGGATCATCACCTGTGCAGAAGTTTTAGGAGAAAACATAATTTGAGGTATATACTGATGACAGGGACATGTGAAGATTAGCACAAACTCCACTGGTTAATCCTATTTTACAAGGTTTATTTGCCACACAACTTGTTAGTTTATATTAGGTATAATATGCATAAAGCAGTTAGAACAAGGCCCTGGCCACATTCTAATTTGGAAATAGAAATGGATCTGAGACACATTTTTATAACGTTTTTTTCTTTCTGGTTGCAGAAGTACTGTCAGCCATCATTAGTGTACTGCTGGTCTATATCCTTATGGCATTCCTGTTGTACGAGGCTGTTCAGAGAACTATCCATATGGACTATGAAATAAATGGTGATATCATGCTCATCACAGCAGCCGTCGGTGTTGCAGTTAACTTAATGTAAGATCTCCCTCTCCGTTATCAATCATAAGTGTATTTCTGAATAAGCTGCTAATTCATTCATGGCCCGTAGCCTTCTCTTGGGATATAATTTTGCTGGACCTCTTAATTCTCATAAATAAGACAAGAAATGACACTGAATACTACTTTTTCAATTATTTGGTTTAAAATGAAAACCACCAACAAATCCTCCCCACCCAACAAACCCTAAAGCCTGTTTCTTGAAACATTTTTCTTCTTCCACTTCCAGAATGGGGTTTTTGCTGAATCAATCTGGCCACCTTCACTCCCACTCCCATTCCCACCCTCACTCTCACGTACCTCAGCCGAGCTCTCCAAACACAGCCCAGGGCAGCAGCCACGGCCACAGCAGCCTGGCCGTGAGAGCAGCGTTTGTGCACGCCCTGGGGGACCTGGTACAGAGCATCGGGGTGCTCGTAGCCGCCTACATCATCCGCTTTAAGGTAAGGCAGGGCCTCTCCTGGAGGCACGGGGGGATTCTTGGCATTTCAACTCCCGTGACTGAAGTTAAAAAGTGCCTGTTTTTAGAAGTTATTAAAAATATCTGTGATATTTTATGATAAGATTCATACATTCGTGCAAAATAAGCGAAACTGTTTCTATTATATATTTTCTAACTATTCAAACAAAAAAATTCATAAAACTTGGAACTGGAAGTAACTGTGTTTTCTGAGTCACATTTTTGTAAGGGAGCTTGTTTTCAGACATGCTTTGACATTGTGAAATTTCCCTTGCAGCCAGAATACAAGATTGCTGATCCTATATGTACATATGTATTTTCCATACTGGTGGTTTTTACAACCATTCGAATTCTGTGTGACACAGGAGTTATTATTCTGGAAGGTAAGACCTGTGCCCAGTCTGCAGTACTTTACCTGCCAAATACCAGCGAGCACTGGCCCTTGACACCATAACCCCCATCTCTAAGTGGATTGTGCCTGGAGATCTNGCCACGGCCACAGCAGCCTGGCCGTGAGAGCAGCGTTTGTGCACGCCCTGGGGGACCTGGTACAGAGCATCGGGGTGCTCGTAGCCGCCTACATCATCCGCTTTAAGGTAAGGCAGGGCCTCTCCTGGAGGCACGGGGGGATTCTTGGCATTTCAACTCCCGTGACTGAAGTTAAAAAGTGCCTGTTTTTATAAGTTATTAAAAATATCTGTGATATTTTATGATAAGATTCATACATTCGTGCAAAATAAGCGAAACTGTTTCTATTATATATTTTCTAACTATTCAAACAAAAAGAATTCATAAAACTTGGAACTAGAAGTAACCGTGTTTTCTGAGTCACATTTTTGTAAGGGAGCTTGTTTTCAGACATGCTTTGACATTGTGAAATTTCCCTTGCAGCCAGAATACAAGATTGCTGATCCTATATGTACATATGTATTTTCCATACTGGTGGTTTTTACAACCATTCGAATTCTGTGTGACACAGGAGTTATTATTCTGGAAGGTAAGACCTGTGCCCAGTCTGCAGTACTTTACCTGCCAAATACCAGTGAGCACTGGCCCTTGACACCATAACCCCCATCTCTAAGTGGATTGTGCCTGGAGATCTGTCTGCCTTGGTGCTGCTTTAGTCTGGTGGTTCTTTATGACTCCTCTAAATTGCAGCAGTCTTTAGGTGTCTGACTTGGCCAGAACAACACAAGTCCTGTCTCTGCACATTCCTTACCCTCAGGAGATGGGGAAGTGAAATGCACAGAACTTTCCTGTGTGTCTGCTGTGACTCTCAGCTAAATCAGGTGAACATTTGCCCAGACTCGGTTCTACACCCTCACTTTAGTTACTTGTACAGTTAAAGTGAATGTGAATGCAGGTAAAAGGAGGAAGCAAGCTTAGGTATATGGCTGGACACATGATTGATGCCTGTCCTGTCTTCCCCTTTCCCACAAGTGCATTACTTTGAATTACTTGTGTGTATCTATTGTTCCCACTGGGGAAGCTGCAAGTCAAGAGTGGTGTAAAAAGAAAACAAAAGGGAAGAAAAAGCCGAACATAGGCTGAAGGATCTTATCTCGTGTGACATAGAGGAAATGTCAGCAACATCCTTTGCTTTATCATATCTTAGATGCCAGCTGTTGCTGCTCAATCTAGTACTATTACTTTATGAAAGTGAAGATGTTAGGGAGAAAAATCCTAGGTTTTAACTGCACATTCCTGATTGTTTCATGTCAATTATCATTGACTTTACTTTTATTACGTAATGAGGTTAAATCAGAAACCTCAAAATCTATAGTCACGTGCTTTTGCTGTCACTTAAGATTAAAAAAAAAGCATCCAATGAAGTGGAAGTTCACTGAGAAGGCAAGAAAGATGAAATTTGCTGAGGAACCCTCAGTTAGCTCCAAGGCAGTAGATTTAGCTGAAGAAAACAGGTAAGACAAACTAATGAAGTATCAGATTCCAGGTGTTTTGAGTTGTAGTTGTTTGCATAGGTATTCCAGTTGTCATAAAAATCTCCAAATTAATGATGTCATTAGCAGTGATGATACATGGGCTCTATGCGTGCTAGGGAACTTTTCCAACACAAATTCAGGATCTCTGGAGAATGGACTTATGTTTAGACTGGAAACTGCTGCTGCAACATCAAGGCCCTTGAAGTTGTATCAACTTTTGGTATTAACTAAAGTTTCCTCCTTATACTAAGAATGCTAAATTAAAAAATTCAATAGCTATCCAACACAAACAATGAGATTCTAGCTTTTAATATAGATTTATAAGGCAGAATGGAAGCTCATCATGAGTATGATGTGGATACAAGAATTTAAGTCCATTTTTCTTGGGAAAAAGAAAGCTGTACAAATACCAGACATTAAGTAATCTCAGTGTCCAGTTATCTAGTTATTTATCAGCTAAATTAATTTTGATGGTCTCCACTAGAAGGAAAATTTTGTTTCATGTGACGCAATCCTAGACACTGAACTTTCAAAAGAGGTAGTACTGGAACTAACATAATTTAAGAGACAGTAAGGCACCAGGTTCAGAGAAGTCATGCAAAAAGTCTGAAGAAATTTGAGAAGCAAGTGGCTGAACTCCTCCTAGGATATATAAAGAAACTCCATTAAACTAGAAAATAAGGAATAAAAGCTACTATAAAATGAAAACAGAATTTATTCAGTACTTGTATTAGTTTTTGAGCCATGTTGATCATCTAAAATTTTGGTTCTGCCCTTTGTCCAGATAAAGGGGGGTGGTGGTAGGTTACAGAGGTGCTGCTGAAAATACCAGAAGGACCTGATCTCTGACTTGCAGAGGTGACACACTGTAAGACACAGTCCTCTGTGCTGACCACTGCACATGGATTGCTGTAGCCTGTGAACATGATACCAGGTACCTGAAGTTTCAGGAGACAGGCCCTGGTGTTTTATTTTGTAACAGATTTTGACCTTAGAGTCTGGCCTAAGCAGTTACTAGGGGTTAGAAGCTGCAGTAAAGTTGCCAACAAAAGTTCATCACTGCAGGGGATCTATCGTTGGCTGTTGCCAGGGAGTGGATTCAGGACAGGACAGGTTCCAGCTGAGACAGCACTGCAACTCCTGCACAACTTCTGTACCCACGCTGGACTTAACAGGCCCAGTTCCATATTATTGCCTGTTGATAACATGGAACTTACTAATCACTTCCAACAGCACAAATTCTAATTTTTCTGACACTGAGATCTGTCATGACATTTTAAAGGCTACTGAGAATTTGCAGAAGACAGAATGAATTTTATCTCCTGTTTGGTATCACAGGAGTTCCAAGGCACTTAAACGTGGATCGCATCAAGGAAGATTTGATGAAAATTGAAGATGTGTATTCTATAGAAGATTTAAATGTTTGGTCTCTCACTGCAGGAAAAACAACTGCCATAGTCCACTTGCAACTAGGTAAGCTGCTGGATAGCATAATTCTAAATTAAATCCAAGTGTAGGAAAAACCCTACCACTTCCTCTTCATATTGTTATTTAAGTTGAACCAAGAAATATAATTCTGGGAAAAAAAAAATCTACCAACTCTGGTTTTGTACAGCAAGAATAGAATACCTTGGCCCAGAAATATATGGTGTAAAGGAAAATTGTGCAAATAAAATAGATTGCTACCAAAATATCCAATGCAGATACTTTGGGTAGGGGAAAAAAAAAAAACAACACAAATGAGAGAGTACACAGTGACCACAAGAACAATATTATATTAATAAATGAGTGGAGCCAAAATTAATCTCATCGGTGACACCGTGATAAGTTTGAGAACATTTGGATTGCCCAGGTTTCTTAAGGAGTGAATTTATTATTTATTTTCTTAATTTTCCAGTTCCTGGTAGTTCATCTAAATGGGAGGATGTTCAGTCCAAGGCCCGACAACTGCTGCTGAACACGTTTGGAATGTACAAGTGCTCTGTCCAGCTTCAGAGTTACAAACAGGAGATGAGCAAAACCTGCGCGAGTTGTCAGAGTTCCAGTGCCTAATTTCGTATGTTTTGGGAACTGCTGCCTTATCCTTTACCTTGTGTAGTCAAAGACTGAGAGCAATAAATGCAAAATGAAAATTATCCAATAGTAACCATTAATATGTGGATTTGTACCATGGGACGTGCAGCAGGGAGAACTGGTGCTGCAAAAAGTGCAGTGGTTGCCCTACAGAACATGTATTTCACTCTCTCCCTTGTACTGGTTTATTCAATTTATGATGATTTTGAGATGAAGCTGTTTTTGGATTATTGTTTACAAACTGGAACGTGGCACTGCAGATACCTCACAAATTACAGTCAAATATTGTCCTTTAATCATTATGTACCACAAAGTACCTGCACTCCAAATGGAGCATCAAGTATTCAGTATTTCAGTCAAAAGTCTCTAATGCTGATCATACCAGGGTTGCACAATATATCATGATCCCCAAATTCATTATTCAGTATTTTTACAATAGTAATTTTCATACAGTATCTCAAACTATTAACACATACATGAAGTTGAATTCTTGTGGAAACTGTCTCTTCAGAGATACTGCAAAATACAGAATTTACTGTACCCAGACCAGAAAGTTAGCTTTAATCTGGGCATTCAGGGATCCGGATAGGAAGATCCTTGCCCAGACTTCTGGTGTTTAACTAGAGACCCAACACTGGACCCAAAGTGTTTTAGGTGATCAGTTATCTTTAATGTATTTTAGAATAGGATTTATACATTAGAAACAGGTTATTTATTTTACAAAGTTTTGACTTGTAAGATGAATTTATTATTAATAATCTTGAATGTCTAAACCATCATTTGATTCACGTTAAAAGGCCAGTTGATTAGCATGCATTCTAATTGTAATTAATAAATGTCCTGTAATTTATCATTTTTCCATGATTGTTTTGTTTTAAAAGTCAAATGATAGAAGTGATGTTTGACATGGAAATACTCTCAAATGCCATCTACAGATATGTGCATCTAACAGGAAAGTGGGGAGCAGAAGTTTTAGAGATGCACAATTCCATCCATCCCAATCTCTGACCTTTTCATCTTTGCTTTGAGCACAGCATGGCAGCATCCTGACAGGAATGCCACTGCAGTAGCAGTTCCCACTACTTAGCTTAGGAATAAAGCAAAATCCAAGCAAGCTCCGTAACCCAGTGGTGTTGGACAACAATATCCTAACAACCTACAGTGGCAGAAAGGCCCTTTTGTATTTACAGAGAGGAGGCAACCTGAAAAGACTGTGTGTTCATCTGGACAGCTCGGAGTCCACGAAGTGGAACTGTTTGGCCTCACTGTGGAACCCCTGTATTTTGAATGTGCACAAGATAATAAATCTTGACAGTAATGTATCATACACCTACCAGCTCAGATTTAACCTGCTTCCTAAGTCATTGGCATTGAAGAAGCTAAGGGCAGCAAAAATATGACCTACAAAGTTCAGAAGATGGGAAGAACTTGGCTTCAAATATTTTTCCTTATTCTGTCCTTTCATCTTTATGCAGAACTTCCACTGACATGAAAAGTAGTTCTCTGTGTGGATCAGAAAGGAAAATTTTTGCTCAGTTAAGGTTATTGTGATACTCAGCTGTGAATACTTCAGCTATTGTCTGTTTTAAAATTCGCTAGGGGTTCACATTTTCATCAGGCGGATTTGTAGCTGCATTTGGTGGTAACAATCTTGGCTTCTTTTCTTCCCTTTTTTGGAGGTAGGGGTCACATGATGAATTTTTATTGGTGAAAACTGACAGCACATGGTGAATTTGGAAAAAGTGCAGGTAACACTGGATTGTGTTTGTACGTGTTTGGGCAAGAAACAGGAACAGCCATGTACAGCGTGGGAGCACGTGCAGCTCAAAAGCAGCACCGTGCTCGGGAAGGTGATGCTGCAGTACAAACACTACCATTGATTAAGCCATATCACAGTTCATGAAAAATGTGCATCCCATCCTTACAAACTTACTGGCAAAAACACCCCAAGCCACAGTCGACAGGTATTTTGCACATACTAATGCTCAAATGGGTTTTAATTAAATTGGGGTTTACAGTTGATGTAATTAGATGTGAAGTACAGTAGACATGTATTGTATTTGCAGTTTTTTAATAATTTACTATACATTTGTTTAATTGAAGAAAAAAGGTGTGTTGCTTTATTGTGGGTTTTATTAAATCAGTAATTAAACTTTACATTGTCTTGTAAAATATTTATTTGTATTTCTCTCGTCATCTTCGAATTGTTACAGCAGTCTGATTCTTAGGGCAGCTGTGTTTTGAAATGTCTGAACACTCAACTTGAACTCAGTTTGCAGATGCTACACATAGAATTAATTAAGTCTCTGTCTTTAGTCAGAAAAAATTAAGACTTCACATGCAATAATTGCACTTTAGAAAATAATAAGGATGGTGAAGGATCACCATAAAGCAATGGGCAAAACATTCCTGAAACCCTACATACACCCTAGAGGGGCCCTTGTTACCAAGGTTTGTAGACTAGAAGTTCAGAGAAAAGGCAACAAAAGATGAGATGAGAATAAAGAATAAAAGAACCTGTAAGTTTTACAGATACTTCAAGATAATTTGCAGTATCAGCTTAGAGAAAAGGAGCATTATAATAAAGGTCTTGTGTCTTTCCAAGCCAGATTTTTTCATGTGGCTAAGACAGTTTACACACTCGTACAGGGTTCTTTTCCTTCTAACAAATCCTCTGCTTGAAATGAAAATGCATATACTCAACAGGACTTCTTTCTCAGCAAAAGACTTGCAAGCTCTGAGCAGGTTTCCACAACTAGTATCCCTGCTTTCCAGAGCTGTACTGGAATGCTCTTGCTGACTGAACAGATGAAATCCTGAGAAAATTCTGCCACTTTTGAAAGTCCATGCTGGGAGGTTTTTCCTTTCTAAATCTGTGATTGTCACCCGCCCTTTTCTGAAGCACAGATACAGTTTTGATGACAACCTACTCATATGAGTCAATACAACATTTTCATATGAGTAGACTGCAAACCCTCACGTCCCACTCTTCCTTTCTGAAGTGTTCTTATCCTAAGAAGAAAATTATCAGAAACATATTTTGTTTCTGAATGTTTTCCTTGCTTAATTACATGTTTTGGCTTTTTTTTTTTAATTGTGTTGACATTTTGTCTTTTCAATACCAGCAGCATTTCTTTGTTCACCAGCAGAATTACCATTTAAAATGTCATACTTGAATCTGGTCTTCAATTATCTTACTACTGTACATATCTGCTATTTCCTGCAGAATCACTCCCAAGTGGCAGAATGACTCAGAAAAGCAGTAGGCTGGCATTAAAAAGTAATTTTCTGACATAGAACCAAAAACCCCAAAAGACACCCATCAAATAACGAGTGGCAAGGATTTTGTTCAGGTATTTTGGGGGGATCTCACGAGGAAGCTGTGCTGATGCTGCACAGGGCAGGGCTGTTAAAGCATTATTTCTCTCTACAGATAACTACAAGAGTGTAATAAACAAAGATGGGTCGTTGGGTAAAACACATGGTACCTACTGCATAAATTAATCCACTGCCAGAGAAGAAGTTCCCTTGGGATCTCAGGCGCAGGGGACAATCCCCTGGAAATATCCAGCTCATTTCCCTCTATCCATCCAAAATAGCCTTGCCAAGGTCTCTTCTCCTGCTCTGGTTGCTCCAAGCACATGCAGCTTTCCAGGGGGTTAGCACACGCAGCTCAAGCGTGTTTCACCAGCTCTCTGCGTTCTGCCACCGCTCTCCCCTTCCCTCTCTGTTTTCTTGCCATACTCTGTCCTCTCCACAGTTTCATTAATAATGTCCAGCTCACCCCCTGGGCACCTGCTGCTCACAGGGTTACCAGGAGCTTCTCTTACTGCACCAGGTGTGGAACACACCCCAACAACAGCGTTGTTCAAATACAGGCTTGCCCTTGCTTGGCCATTTCCTCTTTGATCAGTAGATTTAAAAAAAAACCCCTTCTAGCCACCAAGTTGCCAATTCACAACAACAGCGTTGTTCAAATACAGGCTTGCCCTTGCTTGGCCATTTCCTCTTTGATCAGTAGATTAAAAAAAAAACCTTCTAGCCACCAAGTTGCTAATTCACAGGAAAGACCTTATCTGAAAGCCTCTATATTCCCTTTCTACCATTAAAAAAAGATAAATTTCCTGCACATTTCCCACCCTTAATTCCCTTTCCAGTTTCACCCCATCCTCCCCTCTGTAACAAATCATGCTGGGCTCTGTGCTCTGGAGCTGGCAAACCCCCTCGTGTTCTACTCTTTTTATTCCATTTTCCACAGCTGAATGCCCTAGGAAGGACCCTACATGCTCTTTCATCCTCTGAAATACCTCACACAACTTTGAAAACTACTGGAACCAATATGGATCCTTTCCATTCACTGCTCTGCAGCCACCTCAGCAATCTGCTCTTAAAACACACGTGTAGCTGCATTCTATGTGTACAGCTGTAAAATGATATCCTCATCACGTAAATTTGCTCTTTTGAGTATTTTTGCTCTTTTATCTCTATTTTCCTTTTCTCCATTGTTTTTTCTCAGTGTCACAGCTTGAAAGCGACCAGTGCTAAATATGCAGGACAAAATAACTGCTTTTATTACAGCTATGAAGCATTTACACCTTTTATGGCATCAATTTGTGTAGGGAAAAAAAAGCCATTTCATAAGCAAAAATATAATTTATCCTTAAGATGGCTGCTTCACGATTGCCTTATTATTATACATGGTGAAAAGGTAAGTTGTTTCTGCAGGACCATTATCAGGCAGTACATGAGGGGACATGAAACCAGTCGGTGCTGTCTGTCCAGAGTGTGTTTTGCATTGTTTTACGTAGTAAACTAAGTACTGATGCACACAGGGATTTTTAGTTCAGCTGATGAATAAATAAAAGAACCCAGATGGCAAGCAGACTAAGAATTTGCTTTTATCACAGGTGCATTAAGACCACCCAACTCCCTGAAATCTTTCTATTTCTTTTTCCCAAAGCACACACAAAGAAATTATTTCATAAATCCTTGAATAAACTGATGAGATGTGAACTTATAAAACCAGTTACCTAAGTCTAGTACCTGGCCTTTTAAATTAAAAACAGAATTTTTGAGAAAAACGCTGTAAACAAACATTTTCATTGTTAAGATGACGCACCATATTTCAACGTAGCATAAAATTATTCTGCTTTTTTTTTTTTACAGATTCCTCGTGTTCCCGTTTCCAAGCCCCTGCGAGAACAAGCCTGACACACCCGTACGGACAGACTGCCCTCACCTGGGAGCCTTCCAGGCCGTTCCCGACTTTTCCAGACGATGGCGCACGGCTCCCAGCGTTAACAAAGAGCTGTGTGCTGAGGAGAGCCACGGAGACTTCCCGCGGGCAAGAGAATGTATTTTGTTACACATTCTAGAAATGTCTTATTAGTAAGTAAAGAAACAACAACAAAAAAACTCCAAAGCATCCCCCAACTTAAAATAAACCCCCCACCAAACCCTCTTATTTTTTCCTAAAAATAACAGAGGGGATTTAAGGTTATCATGGATGCATAAGGAAAAGCACAGACCTAGCAGAGATTGGCTGTTCAGTTACCGGGAAGGAGTTTAGATACTCCTTGAAGGCATATACGGGTAAATACCATGGAATGCATGCTCCAGTGCTTTCCTCCAGCTACAAATGTCTAATAAAAAAAAAATCATATGAGTAGAAATCAGTTGAGGCCACAGATAGCTGAAATGTAATTAGAACAGGTTCTATTCTTCAAGGTAAACAAGGTAAGTTATCACTCAAGCCCTTTGTTTCTGTGAAAATAAGTATTCCTTCTCTGGGGTGCTGAATTTGTGTTTCCAGGACAACAGATGCTTCCATCTGAAATACTCCTGACTCTGCTTTTTGTGAAGAATCAGAGGACACTTTCAATCGGAAACATAAACTGAGGGAAACAATTTTGTTTCAAACTAAGCAGGTACAATTATAAATGTCAAATACTTTTGTGTTTACACGCTGCAGTTGCTAGTACAGTGGTGGTTTTGGATTTAGTTGAACAGACTTCAGAGAGAGAAAATACAGATGACAGAGGCTGATGAACTCAGAACCACAACTTCCTTCCAGTAAAGTCTTCTTGCATTTCTTCAAGCTATTAAGCAATTCTGTATTTTCTAAGCTTTTGCAGAAGACACACCTCAAACTGGAAACAGAAATGACCCAACCAGTTACACACTGGTTTCTTTCTTTCTATTTGCTTTGAATAGAACCTAGGTGGAATAAATGAGGACGGTTTTCAAGTTTCCCCAACTTGCCACAGAGCAAAGTTCATGTCATATAATAGAAAATTCAAAGGAAAGTAACTCTGCTTATCAAAAGTTAAAGGTTCATGGGCAGTTAGCTGTAAATGAAGATATGTTTTAGATACGCTCACTTGTGAATAGCTATGCAGGATATCTCATTACATTAACTCTATTCACTGTCTTTGGAAAGCAGCAATGAAAGCAGAGTATTTTTCTTCCACAGACTTAGTACATTTGAGATTGCTCTGAGGAGAGGATCAAGAGAAGAGGTAGTTCCTAATTTTAGCTGTCAGAGCTAGAAGGAAGCTGCTCACGGAGTTGGAGTAATAACAAAACTAAACCCTACTAATTAGCCCACCACCTGCTATGGCTAAGTAGGGGTATTCTACTAAACATACTGCAGCGTTGGTTGCTTGGATTTTTAGTTTAGTTTTTATTTTTTAAGAGTTCATATTTTGTTTATGATACAAGGTGTGTTTGTGTACAAAAAAAGGGAGGAGGGAAGAAAACATAAAGCCAGACCATATGGGTACTGCAGACAACAACTGGGAAACATTAGACTCCATTACATTACCATGCAAGCAAGTATGGCACATACTGCTGTATCTGCACCACTTGTGGTCAGAAATTAAGTCAATACCCATTTCCTTTACAGGCTGCAGCATTAATTCAGCTGTTGTGCCGTTCAACTAAGACATCTGATGGTTTTACAGCCATTTTTCTCCTAAAAAAGGTATGTTTTACCTGTCTAGCCTACACCACAAACTTTCATTAGTGTATGAAAAAGAGAATATCAGAGTGCTGCCCCCATCTCCCTTCTTTGTTGGCTTGCCATACCTTGTTTTATCTGTTTAGCGAAGAGCCCAGTAAGTAAAGAACTTCTCTTAGCTTTTGCTTTTTGAAACAGATTACACTTTGCTTCAACAAATGCATTGCAGCTGCAGCAATACCCCCGTGCTGTACCATTCCTCAAGGAATGTGTGTTACACCCGTGGCACTGCCAGCCAGACAACCGTGAGGATTTCCAGAAGCAGCCAGGAAGGTCAAACACTTGGGTTCTTTACTGAGGGAATCCATCGATGACTTTGGTGGTAATTTTTGTTTACTGCAGAGGGTGTACACCTGTGCCCTTTACACCTACTGAGAAGTGACACCCTCAACAGTATATCCTCCAAAGCAAACTTCCTTGTAACACCCTCTTCTGTGTAGTGCAAAAGTTTCCTCTTTGAACGAACACAAACACAGGAACTTGAGCAGAGACATGCCCAGTTCTGAAATGTTTTAACTTTTCTTAAGAAGAGAGAGAATTTTCAAAAAATACATACTAGTACATATACACAACCACTACAATTTTTACTGTATTAATTCCATGCCTCCCTGAAATCAGTTTAAATACATTCACCTAACCTCAAACTAATGTTCTTTCATCTACTTTGTACTACATGCTATTGTAACACAGAAATTATGGCCAAGAGTTTGGCAATGATCAGAACTGCAAGTCATTATGACTAGGATTGTGCTGTGGATTTCTGCTTTTGGGAGTAAGCTGGATACTGCAGTCTTGAAGACTTGAAGAAATTTATTTTTTCTGGCCATAGCATGTTTCATTCAAAGCATTTCCCAAGAAGAAAACCAAACACAGTAATGGCAGCATAATGCTAAAATATTTAATAATGCTAACAGCACAGGCAGCATAGTGCTAACAGTCTTCAAAAATATTTAGGCTTTATTGAATTTTAGAAGTCACCTCAGAAGGGAACGATGCATCATTAAATGAAACAGTTTTAACAGCTTCAATAAAAAACCACCTTTCTGTTTGTTTTAATGTAGTAAATCAGTGATTTATTAGAAGTAGAGGACTTTGCTTTTCTTTGGCAAACTGATAAGGTTCTTCTGTTACTACCAGGGATCAGGACTTTCTGCATTTACTTCCTTGTTTGTGCAGCAGCAGGTGTTTATTAATTACCTGCCTACTGGAAATACATTTAATTCAATTAAAGAAGTGACACCCAGAAGGAGATCAAGAATGTGACAGTTTTGCCAAAGCTTAAACACATTTATTTACATGCAAGAAGTTTTTCAGCCTTGTGTGGCTTTCTGACCTCTCAGCTAATACAGAACCTTGCAATGAAAAATTCACATAGGATACAATACTGAAACAGGAAGGGAAAGAACTCCAGTTTTCACTAACACTGTGCTGTTGACAGTCTCTGTTAGAATCTAGTGGGGAGGTGAGTGTTCCTCATTTACACCTCACACCGTGCACCAGTACTTTCTGAAGATAAAATACAGTTCTGTGCAAAAGGCTGATGCAGCCGTCGAGCCCACAGTCCTCCTCTGGAGTACCAGAACAGACTGGTCTCACGCCAAATACTGTACAAATGAGTGAAATGATAGAAAGTGGCTTGAAAACCAGAGTTCTACAGAACTGTAACTGTAAAGTGGGATGCAGGCAGCTCTGCCTTGTGACTGCATGCTTTAATGATTTAGGCAATGCTGACAGGATTGCTACAGAGCTCTGGTCTCCACAGTCTACTTTTGGTGCTGTATCCTAATGACTTATCCTCCAGAGTCTGTAGATCCTCAGTTTACCATCAGCTGGTAACAGCAATGTCTGTGTAGAATTCCCATGCTCTTCAGCAGGCAATTCTGATTATAAAATCAGTGGCTGTGATAGAAGTCCCAAGTTCAAGAGCTATTGTATCCTTCCCCTGCTTCAGCAACACTCGGGGTCAGTGAAGTCAGCAAATCTGGCTGAGTGCTAAGGGAGTTTGAACTTACAGAAATTACATTTTCTAATTACTCAGAAAATACACAAATGAAAAAAAGCAGTTTCACAGCTTCTGCCTGGACTGGCACTATCAAAGACTGCCAGGCCACAGGAATCACAATGATTTATAGTGCTTCGGATTAAAAACTGCCAGACCACTTCAAGTTCGGAGTTACACATGAACAAATTATTTTACCATTTACTTGCAAAGAAACAACCAGATGAACAGAATTTCAGTAACAGAACAGCCCTTACTCAAAACAAAAGGTATCTAGATAGAAGTGGGTGAGCAAGAGCCTCCCATAATATTATTAGCAGATATGGTCTTTATTTTTCTGCAGCAGCATAGTTTAGAGAGAGCTTTCAGTGGAATGGACCCTACATACCAACAGAATGTTGATTTGTTAACAAATTCAAAGAAAAACTGCAAATGTTTTTAAGTGAGTGTATTGAAAGATAATGCACGCTTATGTCTACGGCCCAAATTTGTGCTTCTTTTTTTTTAGAAATGGAAAGAATTTTAAAGTACTTCAGTTATTTATGCATATAATGAAAATAGAGATTTCTTCTTGAAATGTTTACAGTCTATGTATCTTTACTGTTATTAGTAAGGCTCCTCTTTTCTTCCCCCATGATTCATTTATTAGAGTCCATCAGAATAAATAAAGCAAAGCAGAAGAGGAGAGAGGGAGAAGGAAACAAGCAGGGCCTTTTCCGCCTAATTTTTTAGTTTAAACCACCAGCCTAACTATATTTTGATCTACTCATTTGACGTGTAACTTTCTAGACTACAGAGCGGGTGTACCAATAAACAGTCGTAAAAGTAGAAATAAATTAGGCCAAGAAAAATTTAAGTTTTTCTGATGTGTTTGTTTGGATGGGTAAGACAGAAAGAGATTTGGCAAGAAGAAAATATGTGCCAACAAGTGAAAAAAGAAAAGAGTCTCAATAGAAAATAGGGAGGAGGATGTGAGAGGCACCAAGCAAGTAATACCTGAGTCTAGAAATATTCTACATGAAGTATTTCAAGTTGAAGTGATTTTTCTACTGCTGGACAGCCAATAAAACTGGAAGCACATCTATCTGAATTTTAACAGATGTTCACATGTTTTAAACCTTATGAAAAGGTGACAAAAGTGACTCGCTTTATCTTAAAAATGTCGCATGATGAAGCCTAAATTATTTATACAGACCTTTTAGGGACGGTTACACACGGTCAAACCTCGGCCACGGGCAGCAGAAGTGGTTTTGTCAGCCAGGACAGGAGCACACCTGCCAGCCCAGCACCCCGGCCCTGGCTGTCACCGCTGCTGCTGCCCAGCCCGGCCTGTTCATGGGGCTCCACACACAGAGCCACCAGCCAGGACACCCCGGACACCCCCGGGACCCCGGACACAGCCTGTGCAGCGTCACAACCCCCGAACGGAGGCCACGGAGCCGGCCTGGCGCACCGGGCCAAACCTTGGAAGTCTTAACGTGAAAACCAACACCAAACCAAACCCTTTTTCATGCCCCCATTGCTGAGAGACAAGGGTTTATTTAAATTAGTTTGGTAACCTGGCAGTGAAAGCCAGTGCTGGCCTGTATCCTGACACCCAGACAAACTGTCTCTTGGGCTCCCAGCTAGTGCTCTGCAACCCTCACTGTTACACCTCGCTCACACGGCCCTCAGTCCCCACACAGGCGCCGTGGTGACGCTGCAGGACAGCTGTCACTCTTCAGGGTGAAATTCCTCCCAGGCCCTGGGCTCCCCATGCTGTGAGGAGCCCTCACACATCCGGGGTGAGCCCCGAAGAAGGGCAGCACCTCTCCAGTCATTTCTCTGGCCAGAATGTATGCACAACAAAATTATCTAAAAGATAATGAAACCAAATCCCTCGTTCATCTGGGCAAGGTGCAGCATAAATAGGGTGGGTACAGCCTTGGTGAGGGTGTGTGATCTTTGGTCAGGGCGAGGCGCCCGGGTGAAGGTGCTTTGGATGGGGTGTNATGTTCTTTAAAAACCCACTGAATGGTTAATGGAATAGGAAAATTCGTGTTATTGTTGCACTACTTTAGTGTCACAGACTTCCAAGTAGTCTTGAATTCACTACAAATGCTTTGCATATGAAATAAATCATATGAATTTCGCTCTTAATGAGAAAAATGCCATTACTAAAAATCTTCATTTCACTCTCACATTATTAAAAAAAAAAAAAAAAAAGCCAAAACCAACCAAAAAACCCAAACCAAAACCAAGAACAGAATGGAGTAGGAGACAAATGGGAGACAGCAGAATGGAGAGAAATAAGAAAGTTGTTAAATTATTTCAATAGCCTCTAAATTGTTCTTGGAATAAAAACTCATGGGTTTGCATAGCGCGTATCAGGGAAGTCTTACTGTTCTCATAAACATCAGCTCATAAAATTCAGCCAGTTGAATCTTTACTGTTTGTGGAACAAGGAAATAATCTGTATATTGTTTTATAGATTTATATAAAACAATCTAAAAAATCTATATTAATAAAGAAAAACAGAACAGCTAACAAAGCAAAACAGTTTATTACCAATGCTGTTATGCTTTAGGACAGGATAAGAGAAACAACCACCTGTGACTGATGGCAGTCACACTGCTTAATGCGCTACTGGAAACATCACTGAAATGTGGCTAAATACAAAAATTAACTAAAAATTACTTATTTCCCCAATGTTGACAGATACTTAGGTCACAGTATTTGCCGACCAAACAAATGACTTACTGAAGAAAAAACTCATTAAATTAATGCATCAACTCAGAGCCCAACAATTTGTTTTAGGTACAGTCCAGTAGGAGTATGGGAATACAGAGAAATATTTAAAAATATTTTCTGTTTTAAAATACTTAAAACTTGTATTCCTCAGAGCACTGTATTTTTGTGGTTCTATGCTATCCAATCTTCTTGTAATGTCATTCCTTAAAATGAAAGCTAAGGACTTACTCTGAAGACTAGTAGTTCCTCTCACTCTAAAACATAAATGCTGCTGAGTCATCCTTACTCGACAAACAAATATTTATGCAACATTTCAACTAATTTTTTTCTCAGCAGAAGAAAACATAAAGCTTCTGAAGCCAAACTACCTGGGAATTCAGGAGCCAGCTTTTCTAACTGAAGTTTGTCTTTGCTGCAGCAGAGTAACCTAAAGCACTTGACTATTAATCATTTAAGGGGACTTTTCCCAATTAGCAGTTGTTTCACTTTTGCTTTCTTCCTCACAGAAAGTAATATGAATTTTGAACGTCCATTGTAAAGGGAACTGTGGAATAGACTGGGAAACTGCTCAGAGGATGGCACAGACAGAAAATATCTATGAAATGACTGTTCTGCCACTGGATGCATTTATTGTCTCATGAATTTACTGGGAGCCTGCTCATTACATTCGTTCCCTGGCCAATCCATAAGCAAAACACAGATTCTTAAAGACGAACTGTCTCTTCATAGAGTCATTCCTAATTTTAATCTGTTAGTTTCTATTTGATAAAGGAGATATTCCTAACAGCATGTAGAAATCTTTAAAAATATTGTTAATTGTGCAGTACACTGGAGCTCGCACTTAAAATAACCTCACACAAAAAGAAGAAATTAACACTATGTAGTTTTGGATAATGCAAGTTTTCTAATTCTAGTAACTTTTAAAGAATTTAATAATGAGCAATATTTAAATACAACAGAAATGACTTATTTTTCATTTCCCTTCTAGCCATGCTTAACTCTTAGGTTTTTAGGTTCTAAATCTGCAGTCTCAAATCCACCCTTAAATAACCTACTGGACTCCTCAGTAGGTAAGTTTCAGTATTTGAAGCAGAACATTAGTTTTGACTTGAACTGTCCCCACATCTAATACAGACAAGGAATGCAAGGGTACTTTATGACCACATATGCTGCCATACAAAGACATCCTCTGGCTATGACTTTACTCTATATAGCATTGAAATACTGTATACAAAGGAAGCAGACCAGGAATCCCAATTTAGAAAGGCTTTTGGGCAATTTACATGAAATGTATAAATTTAGAGTTTTTTAATTAAAAATGAATAAAATGGGAAAATTTACGTATTTTGAAACAAATCCTGAAATTCTACAAAAACTGTGAAGGCTTTTTCAATCCATAACTACCATCTGAATATTCAACAATTTACATCAAATGCCTACTAAAAATGAGTATTTTGAATCGGATTTTTGGACTATGTGGATGCTGTATGCCAGCTTCTAAAGCAACATGAAACTCCTCATCCAGAGTCCAAAAAAATGTAGGGAGACCCTAAAAATGTAGCAGAAGCATTTCCGCACACTGATTTCAGTAGTCAAGTTTGTGCAGAAGTGATTCCACTAGATTCATAGGGTACTTTTTTGAGGCAACAGAAACTTCTCACTTCATAAGCTTTTTGACCTTTTCCAGCTCTTCTATAGGTTCCCACTTCTGACGGATTGTTAGCAGCTGGAAGAAATGGAAAATATGAAAGTTAGCAAAATCCCAGTGAGCATTTACTCCACTCCCACAACCCCCCATATCATATATGAGCTTATTGATGAAGAAGTTTTAGTGGCTTTACATTTTCCTTTCAGAAATATGCAACTGATAAGATAATTTGTTGAACAAAATCACCTAGGATATTAAAAAAATTAAGTAATAATGCCAAATAACTTTATTTTTCCTTCTTTAAGGTGCTCTAATAAATTAAGATTATTTTTCGTTCAAGCTGCAGTACTCAAATATTCTTACTCAATTCTGTATTTCAGGAGCAAGGTAAAGGTAAACAGCACTTCCTCTATACTCGAAATTTCCACTGTTATCAATAGAACTGAGTAAATGGATGTTTGGGGTGGGAATGGACATAGGAAAACAACCAGAACTTCGGCATAAATTCAAGATCAGACCTACAGTGTAACAGCTGAATCCCTATCATTAGGTAACACGATGAAGACATAAAGTAATGAATTAAGCATTTGTTTCTACTTTTAACTAGATATACATCAGCTTTACACTTGTTTCCTCATTTGTATTTTGCTAGTTCTTACACATTTAAAAGCAGTGATTCATTGTGTTGGAAATCTATGCTATTTATACATATATTATACGTAAAAATTACCTTCTGAGGCTTGGTAGGATCAATAGTTTCCCATGGTTCTGGGCTGCCAAGCTTGTGAATGCTTTAAAAGGAAACAAAACAGGTATTTTGTTTTAAGGTGTGTCCTTGCATATATTTTCCTACGAGCACCCTATTTTCAGTAGCACTATTCACTTAAGCAACGAGTTCCCGAAAACACAAGTTTACAGGTTTGGGCATTCTGTTTTAAAATCTGGGTAGGAATCAGTGTGGCTTGCTTTATTTGCAGCTTCCAAAGCACCAAGCAAGCCAGCACTGTTCACATATCATTGTGAAGGAAGCAAGCTGAAAAATCAAAACTGAATAAAGACACAAAGTAAGGGGACTTTTACCCTGACAGTTAAAATGCCTATTCCAATCTCTTTAAAATAAATAAATAAACTCCCAAAAGCTTTAAGAGTATAGGATTTGGCTCCAATTATCAGCCAAGCCATTGGAATACTATCTTATTTTAAGTTAATACTATCAAACGCTTGTCTTTATATACAAGTCGACAGCCTGGTTACAATATATGTGCATCTCATCTACCTATCTGATTACAGCAAATTTTAATTAGAACATTTAAAACTTCCAATACCCAAAGCAAAGAAAATATATAATTATTAAATCAAAAGTTACAAAATAACTTGGGCCTACACTCCAAATTGATTAATTTCTTCACTATTTACGATCTGCAGATACTTCAGTCATTACCAATATTCTGGAATATGCTTATTTTTTTTAATGCTGTAAAACATGATGGTCAAACACTCAGTTGAATAAAAAAAGGTTAGGGTAAGCTCTAAGCAATAAGTTTTTGCTTACATCACATCAGATTTGCTGAATAGGGAATGGACACAAAAAGAGAGCGCCCCAACTGCTGCCACGGAAATTATTCCCGCCAGGGGAATGAGCTGGAAGATAAAACAGAGAAAAGAGCTGAATTTATGTCCCGCCTACAGACCCACGAGTAGGGGTAGCAAGGATTACGCAGAACTAAGGAGGGATTACCCGTTCATGTACATTACCTCTATATTACTCTTTACAGCACCTCAATTTTAGTACGTGAATTTCACTTTTACCTCTCTATTACCCTTCTCCACAGCTCACTTTTAATACATGAACCTTACACGGGTCCCATTTCCCTCGGGAAATCAAGTTGCAACCACGGTGCAGCCGCCCGAGGCCTCCGCATCCCTCCCCGCGGGCGGGTACCACAGCCCCGACCCCTCGGGCAAACTTACTTCTTTCTTCGTTTTAAGCGTGTGCAGGACGCCCTTGATCATCCTGGCGGCGCTGCGGACCGGCACAAGCGTCTGCTGCCAGCGCTCCTCGAGTGAGGCGGGAGGGTGCGGGCGGTGCCCGTGGCGGCGCCGGGCCGGGTCCGCCCCGCGCTGTTCGAGCCCCGCGGCGCTGAGGGGCACGGGACAGCGCGCCCCCCAGCGGCCGGCAGGGCAGCGCCTGAGGGGCCGCAGGTGCGGCAGGGAGCGGCCGGGAGAGGGGGACGCGGCCTGAGCCCTTCAGGCCTTCCTGCCGTCGAGCCTTCTCTCTCTGTGAGTGCTGCACTCAAATCTGGCCTCTCCATCTCTCCTTTGTCTTCTTGCGTTTCCCCTTCTCTAAGCAGCTGCCCAAAGAACAGGGTATCTAGGCAAACGCCCAGGTGAGGACAGCGCCTGCCTCTTTGGGAGCTCACAGAGGTGCCTGCGGTGACCAAAAGAGCAGCGCAGTTGTCACCGTGTCCCCTTGTGCTGCAGCAAAAGCTCAACCCAGACCCAGGTTCCCATCACTTTATTGTGTACCACAGCTGCTATCGCCTCCCAATATCCCTGAGAAAAACTCCTTCCAGGGGCAGGCTGGAGGTGAAGGCAGGCGACTCCTGGCCATCTGTTTCTCCCCTTCTCTCTCACTCACAGGAAAGCAGTGAGAGGAAGGCCTGGCTGCCTTTATTGCATGCTCTGCGTGCTCCCTGCAGCAAGGAACAGACATGACAGGGCTCAATCAGCTCTGCTGGTCCTTCCAGGGAG
>VYZQ01015613.1:40408-55258 GCA_013400655.1 Mystacornis crossleyi | reverse complement strand
TCACAAAATGTTCCTGTTTTACAGCAGTTGCTTCAAGTCCATTCTCTTGCAATGCCAACAAAGCAGCCTTTAAAAGAAAAAAAACCCCAAACTTGAAGTCTTTATCATGTTTTGAATTGCAAAGAACACTCTTAAATATTCTAAAATATTTTACAAGGAACAAAGTATTAGTTAAAGCATCTGAAAACAGCACTGTATAACTTACGGTTATTAAACAACAGATAAAGTTCCAAGTAAGGTTACCATAACCTTTTCATTCTCTTTCTCTGTCTGGATTAAGACAGTACATCCCCTATCACTTATATATTCCGATTTTCTTACTAGTCTTCTGTCTTTTACACAACTCAACTCAAATTCTGGATTTCTCGGTTTTTTTTCTCTCTAGCCTTGACAGTATCTGCTAATTTCAGCTTGCGGTACAAAAAACACAATTCACCTAGATGTGAGTATGGATTAGTGAGGGCCACATGAAACAAAGGGTAGTACAGTTCCTTAAGTTCGAGTAAATTATCACAGACAGACTTTATTCTTATTTGGCTTTTTTATTTAAAGAATGAACCCTTGTTCCGTCCTTCTGTTTTAATTATTTTCCTTGTATTTTCAATGCGAACTGTGATAACATCTATGAGTTAGCTCTCCTTTTTCATTCAAAGTTGTTATTTAGAGTTTATTTCACAGATGAACCAGGAATATTTCCTACCTCCTTGCATAGATTTTCAATGTCAGCTCCAGAGAAGAGGTCTGTTAGGACTGCCACATCTTGTAAGGACACGTCAGTATCTAAGGGAATTTTTTCAGTGCAGATTTTCAAAATGGAAAGTCTTCCCTGTAAATTGGTGCACATTGTGCAAGAAAACAAAACCAAACAAACCAAAAATTAATCCTTCTCCAAAGCAGTACCAAAGCAATTTCAAATTTGAAATTAGAACCAAGGAAAATCCAGAAAAATACCCAAACTACCTGATTTTGGTGGAAGAATAAAATGCTATTAATGGAGATAATGCTCTTCTGGTTGTCTTATATATTTAAGGTCTGTTAATCACAGTTACTTCTTACTACATGAAAACACAGTATTTTAGACAGTATTTTAGACTGAACAGGCTTAATTTGGCATGCTTTGCTTGGATCAACTTTTACTTTGAAGCTCAGGACAAATAGCTACACTACCCTTGGGAACGGCACAAAAATTATTTGAAGCAAGGACAGACAACTTATTTTGGTATTTCCTGAATTGTAGGTTTATTTTGTAAATATATATTTTCTCTTTTCCATATGCAATACTGTAAGTACCTACACCAGTTAAAATGTTATTGGTGTTTAAAATACAAATACCTTTATTCCTTTTTAAATTTAATTGTACCTTGAATTTGACGACTGATCTCTAGTGAAACACCCATCAATCGTTAAATATGTTAAGGAATATGCCCTCTTTGCTCTTAAAGTATGGTGGTAATTAATATCTCTCCCTTTAAAGCCACATATGGATGTGTAATACCTTCAGATCTGGAGGTGGAATATAGATCATCTTGTCCAGCCTTCCAGGACGGAGTAAGGCTTCATCCAACATATCTGGTCTATTTGTTGCAGCAACGACCATGAAATCTTTGTTTAAAGTTTCCTGAAACTCTAGCTGAGTAAGAGATCATATAAACATTAGTGCAACGTGGTTCAGATAGATGATATCTAAAGATATTAATTAACTACTAATGAGAAGAGGGGAAGGGCAAAAAGGTCATGTAATTTTACATGTAGTTATTTTCCCTTCAATATTAGCATTTTATCTTCTTGAAGTAAAAAAATGCCTTGGTGCAGGGCAGATTACATGACAAAGAAGAAATATAATTATTATCTGCCTTGGCAATAAATAAAGACTTTTCTTTCAGCAGATTGTAACAAAGAACTTTTCTATGCAAAAAATTCAGTATCCCACAATTCTGGAACAGTTTTCTTTATTATTCCCCCAGAGAGTATCATAAGAAGAAGAAATTTATATACAAAAAAGCTAAATATTAAATGTTGTGAACAATTCACTGACAAGTGAAGATACAACTTTTTGTTTAAATAAGAACTGATCACAACTCTGCTGTTTTGTATGCATTGAGAAAGAACTGCAAATGAAGTAGGGGAAGTACTTACAAAAAGTAAGCTCAGGGAGGAACTTGTTTAAGAGTAAAAATCACACAGTCATTCTAAAAAATTACTTTAGTGTCCAGAAAAGGATTTTTGTGACAGAAGATGAACACCAACTAGTAATGCTCATTAGCCTGTGTGGGTATTTTGTTCAAACAAAGTCTCATTGAGGAACAGGGTATGTAAAAACAGTCAGCAGCCTATATACAGTATTTTCTAAAAACTAGTAATTACAACAGAGTAAAAGAGCTTCTTGCACGTTTTTAAGTTTGAGGATTTTAAGTTTAAAATGTGAATGCCAACAACTAAAATTTTTGAAACAACTGGGCAGCATTTCTCATTCTTCCTGTACAGAAAAGGGAGCATGAATACCTTTCTTTCCTCGTCACTTTGTTCTTGGCACTGAGCCTCAAGCTGCAGCTTGCCTCCTCTTCTTTCTGTAACTTTCAGCCCAACCCCATCCAATTCATTGAGAAGAACAGAAAGAACGCGCTCTGAGACACCATGGCCACTTCTGCAGCGTGCCCGAGATCCCAAGATAGAATCAATCTCATCCAGGAATATTATTGCTGGAGTATTTGCTCTTGCTTGGCGAAAAACCTTTTAACAAATGTTAATAAAGTAAAACATTAATGCCTGAATTCTATCAGGTAATGTGAAAAAAAAAATCCCATTTACATATATTCTGTATTTTACTTTAAAGGTACGTTTGTAATGATTCTTAGGAGCTGTTCTGGCTTACACTTACTACTGGCAAATTCTGCTTCTTATTTATATTCTTAAATGAAAGGGTAGAAATACTTTCAAAGCTTAACACTGGTATAATTTCAGGAATAGATTCTCACTTTATCTACACGTGAATCTGTAAGCCATTTCTATTTTATAATCAGACAAGAGCTCTATCATCTTTTCAACAATAAAATTTAGGTCTAACTAATACAAGCAAAAATAAACGACAGACCTTACACAAATTAGAAACTGTACCTGAGACAAAATCTTCTCCGAATCTCCAACATAAGGTGAGAACAGGTCAGCACCACTTACAGAGAGAAAGGAGCAGTGACAACTCGTGGCCACAGCCTTCACCAGGGTGGTTTTGGCACACCCGGATGGCCCATAGAGAAGAATACCCTTGGGGTGAGAGAGGCCCATCCTGGCAAACGCCTCAGGAAATTTCATGGGCCACTCAATACTCTGTCAAGACATAAAAAAGGCACGAAATTCTTACTAACAAGCGATCAATAAAACTGCCAAGTACATAATTTCTTCTGCCTGATACAAACATTAATTGGAAATCAGAAAATACTGATTTCATCTTTCTTCATATAATGCCGCCTGCTTAAGGTTTCCATTTGAAAGAGAACTAAAAGCAGTCCTGAGGAGATAATACCCAAAAGCCACCTCCGGATAGATATTCAGGAATGGACAAATTATCTGGCTACAAGTTAGGTCTTTTCCAGCTCCCAGAAACATGCATATTTTCCCATGATATTACTATGCTTGGTGGTGGTATCTTGTGACTGCAAGATTTCTAACTCAAACATTTTAATACCTTAATGTAATGTTTAAAATATAGTTTATAATCAGGTAATTTGCAAGAGAATTAATTTTCATAATGCAGCATACAGAATACCTTGGAGCACATACTTATTAGAAATCAGCTGTTTATCTAAATTAGTTTAATACATCACCTGTTTTAACTTTAATTTCACATCTTCAAGACCACCAATCTGCTCCCAAGTCACAGGTTTACACTCGGTTAGTCCAACTGCACTTCGAAAAGAGGATGGTTGAATTTTTTTAAAAGCTTCTTGGAAATCGCCCATGTTAATCTTGGTTTCAGTTTCAGTTGAATCCTGGGAAAAAAAAAAAAAAGATAGAGCATATTAACAATATTTTAATGTAATACTTAAATGCTGCATTTATATGCAAAACATTTCACATAGGGCTAAATACAACTAATAAGGAAGCCAACTCCTGACCTAATGAGCTCAATGAGCAGGCACAAAAACGCAGAATAGAAATTAATGTTTCAGAGAAAACTACTATTCTCTAAATTATAACTGCATTAGACAGTGATCTGCTAAATCAAATAGCTGCTTTCGGGGTTAACACACATCAAATCCTACAAACTTCTGAATAGAAATAAAAAAGTTGCAAAATCCATTTGCACCACACGCCAAAGAATGTAACACATTTTATCTCAAACAGGCTCTATAATGCCACTATTAAACCACAGATGCATTAACAAAACTAAGGTGGGAACTGAAACGACTAGCAAAAACAACACATTTATATTTATAATATGCTTGGTGTGAGCCCTCAACTTGTTGAGCTCTTCAAGGAAAGCTGAGTATTAATGAGGAGAGGGGAGTACAAATATTACTGACACCGTTCTTGACTGATTTGCAGCCATACCAAAGAACTGTGGGACACAGCCTGCATAGCAGCTTCTCTGCAGAGTGCTGTAAGGTCAGCTCCAACATACCCAGTCGTCATTTCTGCCAGCTCAGCCAAATCAACCTCTGCAGAAATGGGCATATTAGATGTAAGCAACTGTAGGATGGATCTTCTCTGTGTAACTGTTGGGGTCCCAATAATAACCTAAACCAAACAGAATAAACAAAAATTTTAAGTAGATAATTAGCTATGTTCATTTATTTTATAGACCTCGGCAAGTAATTTTGTCTCTGCTTTATATTGCCTACCAAAAATTTATATGTATTTATATGCCAACTAAAGAGTTTTACAGGAAGCCTATTACCAGCACTATACAAATGATGAGTATTTAAAATACCATTCACTTTCCAAATGAACAGTGTTTGTATAAACAGTTGTTCATAAGACACTGTCAGATAGTGTTTATCAAGTCCCATAACACTGAAATAGTAATTTCCCTACACCACAAGCACTAAATTAGATTAATATGATAGGAAAAAATAAAATAGATAAACATTCATACATTATTGAAAACCTGGTAAAACACCATCATAAAAATACATCTCAGCAATCTATAAATCCTGGAAAATAATGAAAATTATAATTATGAAAGCATTAAAAAACTTGGTAAACTGGTGACCTAGGAGTGGGTTTGGCCAGAAAAATAAATAATACAAGCACAAGCACTGCGTGTTGCATAACTGTCTGTTTCTCTTCTTTGGACTACTAGGCTAATAGAAGTTTTCCAGTGTACATCCAAACTCTGTTACTGAAACCTGAATAGGAGTTTTGACACAACAGGTTACCAGTTCTCCGTCACAATAAACCTTTAAGGAGAGATGTGTAAACCTTCAGTGTAGATTTTAAATGGAAAAAATCCAATCCTGTAAAGCTAAGCATCTGTAGGCAAATAAATCCCCTCAAGACCAGGTCAATGTCTTTATGACAAAGAAGGACAAAAACTTCCCCGGTTCATTTTCAAGTACGTGGAGCTCTGTGTCCTGAGTAAAAAAACCCAGAACCACCATACCCAAGTCACAGCAAACTCAAGACAGAAACAAGACATCCGTCTGAAACCTGTAGAATCCCACTATGAAACGTGACTAGAAGACATTAAAAAAACTACTTTATTAACAGCCCCCCTCCACCTCAATGAGAAAAGAGAAATGTGAGTGTACAAGTAACAGGGGTTATTTACCTCTCTGTCAAATCTGCCAGGTCTTCTCAGCGCAGGGTCTAAGGCATCAGGCCTGTTTGTTGCTGCCACAGTGACCATCCTACCCTCACTCCCTACGCCATCCAGCAGCGTCAGCAACTGAGCAACAATACGATCTTCAGGAGCATTGTTTGCACTTCCTCGCTTTGGGCATAAAGAATCAATCTCATCAAAAAAGAGAATGGTTGGGCCCTCGTTTGACATCTCTCTGCCCTTTTCAAAGACTCTTCGCAAATTCTCTTCACCTTCTCCTGGTCTTGAACCGTGGAGGGCTGGGCCACTGATGCCAAACAGATACGCACCCAGCTCTTTTGCTACTGCCTTTACCATAACAGTTTTCCCTACACCTGGAGGCCCTATTAATAGCACTCCATTAGGGACAGAAAGACCCAGCTTCTTAAAAGTTTTTGGAAAGCGGAAAGGCAGATCAATCATTTCTTTCAAAGACTTCCCCACATCATCTAGTCCTGCAACTGAAGTTTTTGCAGTGTCTTCTAATAGATGTCTGTACCATTCTAAGGTGATCACCTCCTTAATTTTTACGCTTGTTTGAGGAGTTATCAATCCAGCTTCCTCCTCCAAAGCGTCTGCCGACAGGATTTCAATATACACCACGGGATTTTCGGGACTTGGGGCAACAGTAACAACATAACGAAGTGAAACATACACATTTCTTAGCAGTTCTCTGATTGTCTCCTGCAGCACCGCTCTGGAAGTCGACTTTTTCAGCGCGGCGCTCTTGAGGACCACTCTGACAGTCGCTTTCCGCAGCTGTCGCTGCGGCAGCAGCTGCAGCTGGCCCACGCTCAGCGAGAGGCCGCGCAGGTCCCGCGCCGCCAGCCCCGCGGTGCCGCACGTGAGGTCGGCCTGCAGGTACCCGTCCGCCAGGTCGTGCCGGGGCCACGCCGTGCACACACAGCTCCCGCCGGGCACGGAGATCCTCAGCGGGGCGCCGATCCTGGCTCCCAGCAAGGACAGCGCGGCAGGTCCCAACCGGCACCGCTGGGTGCCCTCATCTCCCGGGTCCAGCGGGAGCAGCTTTAAGGCTGCCGCCTCCATCGCTGCCGCCGCGAGGGAGGGCAGCAACCCCCCGGCTCTACGTGGGCCCGTCCGGATCCTTACTCACCGCGCCTCGCCCTCCCGCGGGGCTGCCGCTCCGCCACCGCCCGGCGCACCGCGGCCGCCCCGCATTCCCGACCCGCGGCGGGCGGGGCGGGACGGGACGGGACCCCCGGGGCTGGGACTGCCCGGGACGGAGCCGAGCGGAGCCGCTCCCGCGCTGACAGGCGGCCCCGCGCATGCGCCACAGCGGAGCACGCGCGCTGGGCCCCGCCTCAGCCCCCGCGGGCTCACGGGATGAATTCGGCAGGGATGGAGCTCCGAGATCGTCGAGTATAATAATAACCTGTGTGCCAACACCATCGTGTCAGCCTGACCTGTCCAGTCTCTCCTTAAACATTGCCAGGCTCGGTGACTCCTCGGCAGTTCATTCCAATGTCTAATCACCATTTCTGTGAAGAAATTTTTCCTAATGTTCAACGTAAACCTCCTCTGGTGCAGCTTGAGACTGTGTCCTCTCGTCCTGTCACTTGTTGTCTGGGAGAAGAGGCCAAGCCCCACCTGGCTACAGCCTCCTTTCAGGGAGTTGTAGAGAGGGATAAGGCCCGAGCCTCTTTTTCTCCAGGCAGAGCCCCCATGGCTCCCTCAGCTGCTCCTCACAGGACTTGTGCTCCAGGCCCTTCACCATCTTCGCTGCCCTTCTCTGGACCTGCTCCAGTCCCTCAGTGGCCATCCTGAACTCAGGGGCCCAGAACTGCCCACAGTACTCGATGTCCGCCACCTCCCTCACGCCCTGCCTCAGCCACCGCCCTGGCCCTTCCCTTTCGAAAGGCTGTAAAAAGCACTGCTTGCGAGGTGAATGCTGTGTTCTGGAGAGTTCTTACATGCTCAATCCACAGACGAAATGCACCGACCCCCTTTCTAATTGCCATCTGGCTTGTTCTCCACAGAGCTGCTCATGGCAGCCCTTGTTTGCCACCCTCATTTCGTTGCCCTCTTTTCGTCTCCTCAGGGCCACCCGCTTGTTTGGTGCTTCTTAAACCTGTTCCCAAATGTTTGGCTTCTCCATTCCCATGCTCCTGCCATAGCTTCCCTTGGCTCAGGGTAGCACCTCTGTCAGCAGTGGTCAGGACTGAGTCAGCTGTGGGTGCTGGTTAAATAAACATGTGGGGAGCTGCATGACTGGCTTGAAAAGCCGCTCATAAAAGTAATTAAGACACAGATATTTATTCAACTCTTGGTAAAACTGTTTTAGTATGTTGCTCTGACAAATGCTTAGTCAGCATTTAAAAACAGTTTTGGTCCATCACCTTCTTAGATTATGCCATGAATTGTGCAGTACTTTTATAAAAACCTTCCAGGAGGTCTGTTAGCATTGTGGACTACAAGATAAAACCATGATCTATGAAATATAGTACATGCACAGTTTTATTCTTGCAAGTAGCTTCATTTTAAAGTAAAGTCATGCATGTGTTGAGTACACACAGACTGTGAGACCGTAGACATACAAGACTTGGGATCTTAAATGCACAGTGCCCGTCAGACACAGTTATATTCACAGAAACCCCAGAGGAGGTGGTTTACAGCACAACTAAAATCTGTCCTGCATTGTATTCTGAAGGCCTCAGGAGGGGCAGCATTAGAAAAGCTTTTTGATGGTGTCCTGGTTAATCACATTCCTTACTGAACCAAGGCTGTACACAAAATATTTCAGGAAGCCATATGAATAAAAGCAGGGAGTGTTAAGAGAACCAGCTCATAATAATTCTAAATGCTGAAGAGGAACTCACAAGAATGTTTGCACTGCGCAGTGTGAAAACCATCAAGCCTTTTCTTTAAGCCTAATTATGTGCAAAAGGGCCTGTAATACATTTCCTTTCAATTCACGACCAAATTTTCTCATTTCAGTGTTTATTTTCTATTCCTTTACTCCTGGATATCTACTTAATCCTTCTTTTCATAGCACGATTTTGTACTGCACATCTATGCAAATGTTTATATGGAATATGTAGACTTAGTAGGTATTTGGTGTAGGACATTCTGATGTCTGTCCAGAGAATGTACAGACAAAAGATTGTAAGGAGCTTTCATTCCAAGAAGGGGAATGTATTTTCAAGCCAGTGTCTTATAAACCCATTCTCTTGTTTTATTTATTTCCATCAAAGGTTCTCATAAACACGAGTGCCCTCAAGTACGTACTCGATTAAACAAAAAACATACTCTGTTTAAAATGGCAGATTTGTGTTTCAGAGTTTCAAACTGTAAGTGGTAGACCTTCTGCTTGGTTTTAGAAAGTTGTGTTTAGGAAAGAAAAGTATGGAAAATTGAATATTTGCAATGAGCTCTGTGGTTTGTATTTATATATAGTGGTTCCTTCTAAAAGACTTATTTTAACAGCCAAAAAATCTGATTTCTTATGAGAAGGAAAACACCTGCAAATCTACTCTTAAGTAACAAAGTAACAAAAGTTGGTGTCCAACATAAAACCTTTGCTATTGTTGCTTGATGAGCACATTTCAGTCAATTTTAGCTTAAACTTCTTTAAGTTTTTACTGTAGTTTATTGCTGTAATACTGATTATTTCACTTTAAGACACTGATAGTTCAGTTCTTTTTAGTATAGTGAAGTGAAGCCCCCCAAAAACCAGTATGTCCTATTGAAAGTGCACAGGATTTTCTTTTCTTGAACAAACTATGGGATCACAAATGCATTATTTTATATTTTAATAGACAGCTTTGCTCAGTGACATCACTCTGATTTCAAATGCATACTCTTTTAGTAGCCATGCTCCTGAATAATTTACAGACCCCAAAATTTACAGTGACAAAGTGGCAAGAAATACTCCACCAAGAATCTAGTTTAAATTGACCAAAAAAAAAAAGAAAGTAATGTTTTAAACAGTTTTCTCACCATTCACTAGATGGCAGCTGATCTTCAGGAATGGCTGTATTTCTCCTTTCAGATCTGATAATTTGGAGGGAGTAGTCATCAGTTCTTGGAGAAATCAAATATTGTCCAGCATTGTCTTCACTCCATTTCTAATATGGAACTGAAAAACCAGCACAGTGAGTGTTCAGATAATTTTCAGCTTCATTACTTTTTCTTGTTGGGCTTGCTGCTCTCTATTTCTGGGGAAGAATGTTCCTTTTTTTAAACTGACTTTTGGAGCAGGAATGTATATGTCATTGAATCTTAACTTTAAAACTCCAGCAAGATCAGGTAATATTTTCATGTTTAGTGGGCCAGATTAGCTTTTTGTGAAGGACAGCATACAATTATTAAAGGTTCTAAAAAGAAAGGACAATATTTTGTTGTTCTGAGTTTTTTTTAATATATGTATTGGGTTTTGATGGACTAATGTTCAAAATTCCCAATTATTATAACTCATGAAATAAAATATTTGTGCCTTGTTACAATAATTCCCAGCATACAAAGCAAATAAGATATTAAGCTGTATTTTTTCAGTAGGTTTTACCCTATCTAATACTGAAATGGAAATTTTTATTTTAAATTGACAAATGAACTGTGGTTTTAACATAGTCTTTTTTTGTGGTAGATGGATTTGAAGATGTGGTCTAATTGTTTATTCATCAAATAAGGATAGTTCAAAGTGAGTAGCAGGCATGTATATGCTTTAGGGCAGGACTTCAGTATTTGTGGAGGTTCTTTGACTCAGTATAAATGCTGTATTACACTTAGGCTAGATATCGCACATTTCAAACACCAGGCTTTATTATAACAAAACTTCATAAATAAATAGTAAAGACATGCTTAGAAAAGGAGTGGAAAGAGCTTTTGTACGTCTGCACGTCTTTCTGGGAGGGCCACCCTCAATGTGTTTACTTAATTTTCTAGTGAGCATCCAGTCTTGTATCTTTACATGGAAAAAGTTCCCCTTGCAGTTCGGAATTTTGGATGGGCAAGGCATAAGGGGTTAGGCCCGGGCCTTACTGTGTGGAAAATCTCTGCCTGCTGACAAAAGCCATGGTGAAATGCCTGCACCTCAGATAGGTGCTGCTGATGCTGCATCTCTGCTGGAAGTCACTGCCACCACAGTAGATGCATCAGGGAAAAGGTGTGCCTGCACCCGAGGCCTTCCAGTGGAGACCCACTTGTCTGAAGTTGCCAAGGAAACTTCCTTCCTTGCTTTGTAGGAATTTCTGCCAATCGTTTCTAGAAATGTTCTATTTTCTCTTCTGCTTTCTTGGCATTTTCTGAGTGTATCCTAGGAGTTTGCCTGGTGTTTGCCCTATATTTTCTAGGAATTTTCCAGGTGCATCCAGGAATCCCCTCTATGCTTTCTAGAAGAATTTCTAGGAATTCTCTCTACTTTGTAGGACCATTCTGACATTCCAGGAATCTATCTAGAACTAAGTATTCTACCCAGGCACTCTAGGAATCCTTGCCATGCCTGCTTTTTGAGCAGGAGCAAAACATAAAGGCTTTAGGTCTGAAGCTAGTTGTTCAGTTGATCTGTTTTCCCACCTAGAACTTAGCTTGAGAAATATTTAACAATTTTGTTTACGCTTCCTTTTCTCCACACCACAGCTACGTGTTGTACTTTTTTCTCTCCTTTCCTCAAATTCAGATAGCTAGATTTTATTTTTTATCTTTCTCAGGATTTGTGATAGGCCATGTTGCTTTCTTCAGAACAACTATTATCATTTCTTCACAAAGTCACAGAGCATTCATGTTGGACCATAAGTTAAACTGATTTTTAGAGCAGGAACGTATATGTCATTGAATCTTAACTTAAAAACTCCAGCAAGATGAGGTAATTTACAATTTTTTTTTGATAGGAGTCAATAAAAGGCATTGATTTACAAACAAATATTTTTAATGTAGAGGTAGCACAAAGACTAAATACTAAATCAGCAGATAATTAGACTAATTAAAAGGTATGTGAAACACCTGTATTACACTGGCTAGCATCACCTGCACTCAGGTTGTTATTTTTTTTCAGGTAGTTGTTTTGCTCGCTTCACTTGGCTTTGGTGCCTAGTAATTGTTTTTTATAGTTACGTTCAGTGCCCTTATTTAAAGTATTTTTGTGAAATTTGAAATCCCTTCTCTTTGGAGACTGTAAAATTAGGTAAATGCATTAGCAATTAATCCATTTGTGTTATCATGGGAAACAATCTGCTTTTAGAGGGGCGCTCAGTGTTTAATTATGTTAGAAAGCCTTTGGTGCCCTTGTTTTTATTTCCTTTTGTTTCACTGTTTTCGTTCCCAAGCCCTCTCAGGACTCAGAGTGCCCTGATGGGCCTTTATTGCCCTGACCCCATTTACCTGTGTTCCCCACCCACACCTCTGCCCATGAGCCCAAGCTCTATTTGAGCTCAGGCCTGGGCCTTTCTGCTGGGATGGCCTGAGCTGTATTTGTGTCAACCAAGCTGAGGTTGTGTCTTCAGAGCCACTTCTGCAGTTCCTGCTTTGTTTATGGACCTGGCCTTGCTAGCACAGGTTTGTCTGATGGCCTGGACTCTTGGGCATTGTTCCTAGGCCTGTATTGCTTGGGTTTAGGCTTTGTCTGTGCCTTGCCATCCTCCTTATGAAATTTGGTCGCTGGTTTTCTATCCCTTGCAGAGCTGCTGCTCCTTGCTGTTGTCCAGGTCTGTTTTGTAGCACTGCTGGTTTGTTGATAGCAGTTCAGTAGAGCAGCTGGTTTACCTGAGAGCACGGAGCAATGTGTATGTTGGAACTTTTCTTTGCAAATAGGTTCTTTCTTGTTTCAGAGCTGTTTCCTTGTAAGGTTTTGTATTTTACTTGCCTGCTGTCCAAGTTCTCAATAAACCACTGTCAGCTGGTATGGGTGTCTGAAGCTATTAGAGTTTTGGGGTAGTTACCACATACTGTCATCTCCTGTAATTTATTGTTGTGGTGTCCTGTTTGCATACCTTTATTCACAGTTTAATTCTCTGATGGAATGTAGAATGTTTTATTCCATTTTAAAAATAAGGAAACAAACACATTCTAAGAAGTACTTGTGATTAAAGCTTATTATTACTATTTTTGGAGATACCCTGAAACTTGTGTCGTTTCCCTAGTGTAGAGTCCTTACAAAGCATGTTAATTTTTGTCATAGCAATTCTTTAGTCTTTTATTTATGCTTTTATACAAAGGTTGAGGGGAAAGTACAAGAAAAAGCCTTAATATAATATTTCTTCACTAGGAAGGAATTTTGTTATGTAAGGGGCATAGCTAACAGTTGCATCTAGATCGTAATTTTGATTAAACGGGATGGAATTCTTCTTTATCTATTACCTATTGTGGAGAGGTATATGAGCACCTTTAATTTTCTGAGACATCTGAGGTCTTGGTATTACCTGAGAAATGCTGATTAAGTTGGCAAAATCTGACTTCAACTTAGCACCTGTAATTTGATGCAGATATACCCCATGCAGTGGTAAGTCTTGAATTCTGTTAGTTAAACTATTGTGCTCTCAGCTGAGAGCAAGGTATTTGTTTTTTCTGGTATAAAAATTGTCTTTCAGGCATCAATTGCACTACAGTATTAATAGAAGTCATCTGTGCTCTTTGAGCAGTCATATTTCCAGACTCCTATGTGTTAGACTGGGCCTGAATGGAAAAGGATTTAATTATTGCTCATGCTCCTCTATCTTTAATGTTCTTGGGTTATGTTGCTTAAAATCAATTCCCTGTTACCTTAGGTAGTGTTGTGGAAGCTGAATTGAATTTCTTACCTACCAAAGAAATGGAAGCAACTGTTTAGGTTTGTAAATCAACGTTATCAGTGGATATAGAAAACATATTTAAGGCATTGGGAATAACATGACATCTGTGTGTTTGTTTTTCTGGCCTTCAAGAGGGTGAAGCTGAACTTGGAGCGATGTTCTCAAGAACAAATGAGCTACTGCCTGCATGAATAATTTGGAGGCATTGATGACTGTAAGGCATGGAATTTGCAATTAGTTTGAATTTACATCAGTGTTCAGGTGTTACCAAGGGCTGCCCCTGTTCTTTTGTAAGAACTGCAGCAGTGTATAACTTTGAAAAATTGCTGTGAGCATTTCTTTTCCTAATAAGGATGTATTCTTTTCCTTTAATTTTCTTCTGGTGGAAGAATGACAAACTCATCTTGTTTATAATGAGATCAACTTAGTGCTGTGATGCAGATGTCATAATTAGACTTTGATTTTAACTTAAGTGGCTTTTTTCATTCAAGTAACTAAGCAACATTCTACTGATGGTGTCTGTTCTGGGATCTTGCCTTTAGGGAGCTGGCTGACTCAACGTGTACAAAAGGTGATTTGATTTGGATACCTGCACTGCTGTTTTGAAATTCCAACCTATGCGTTCAGGTAGGCATAGAGTTAGCAGAACTGAGAAAGGGCAAGAATAGAAGTATTTGCAATAAAAATACTTTTTTCTGTAACCTTTTAAAGTGTGCAATGAATATTATAATTATTTTTAACGGAATGCATTGAAGCATCAAGTCAGAAGCTTAAGAATGGTCTTCCAAATTCATGTTACATGGATCATTGACAGTGAAAACATGTACTACTTGTGCAAACAAATAGAGACTGATTTTTGTGTTTCAACCTCTCAAGCCACCAACGTGACCTTAGGCATAGTTTGTTACATCACCCAAACTGATGGGGCAGCTTGAAAAGCACCATGACCATCAGTAGCCTGAAGGAAATGTTGTTTTTCCAGAATCTTTTCCCAAAGGAGGTTCTTGTCAAGTATAATTTCATTGTAATTGAAAATTATGATTAAAATTTGTGAAAGATTAAAGTGAATAATTAAAAAATAATAAAGCCACTAGTCAGATTGAATCTTGTTAATGGTAAACAGCTGTTTGTTACTGTGGTGAATGTAGGTCTCTGAAGCAGTATCAGTGGAATAATTAACCTGCTGAGGTTGGTGGAGCTGCATCCAGTCACAGCAGATTGAATTATGACTTCAAATGTCCTTGTTGTATTTGATGGTTAGCAGAGTATGAATATTTTCCTTTCTAAAATGCAGCTGGTTTTTTTTTTTTT
>VYZQ01015612.1:58062-107522 GCA_013400655.1 Mystacornis crossleyi | reverse complement strand
CAGTCCTGACAACTGTTTCATTTTATAGCTAGTTATACCTTTTGTTCTTTAAGTAAGTTGCAAAACTCTTTTACAAAGCATGCAAATAAGATCTGTCTAGTGATCTCAAAAAGAAAAGCCAGCAGCATATAATATTTTCAGCTCAGGAGCCACAGATGACTCCTGTTCCCAGCAATCTAATTCCACTGTGCTGCAAGCCTACACAGCCATGTGTATATCCCGACAGCTGCAGCCACTTCGCAGCCCTGGCGGCTACCTGCTGGACACAGGCACAGGCTCCCTCTCCAGAGAAACCATCTCATTTGACACTGCCACAAGCCCTGAAGCTGCCTCAGCCTCCTCGTATTTTGACGAACTTTGGAGCGCTGTTTCCAAGAACCCAGCCAGCACACCAGTAGTGCCCTGCCAGAACACCACCGGCTGGGCATGCTCTGGGCGCTGGCTCTCCCCAGCTCTGCGCTCTCTCCTGGGATTTGCTGCTGGGTATGGGGAAAGCAAGGCCAGGAGTGCCCTGCACAGCTGCACTGGGAGTGCTCTGGCCACTTCTGACCAACAGCCTGCGGACCCTGCTGCGGAGCAGGGCAGCACCAGCTCCCCGCACCTGCCGGCTTCATCCCTGGATTGCAAGCCAGCAGTCCAAACCAGGGAAAGACTGGGGCTACAGGAAACCTTACCTGCAGAAAAATGAATTTTATATGAAGAAGCCACAGCCTCCAGTCCACTTAGAGTGGGACAGAGTTAGTGGAACAGTTGCTCCCATGCACCAGTAGGTTTGGGAATGGCCAAACCTTCAAAATCCATGCCTGTTATGAATTTCCAGATTTCAGGGCGTTTCGGGTTGCAAAGTTTATCCTCCCTCAGCAGAAACAGAATACTTTATCATCTAACCACGGCAAAGAAGGAAGGGCTTGTTCATGGGTCGGTGGGAAAAGCAGATATGCAGATGGGAGGTTGCAGAAGAGCTGTACACAAAGCATCTTTTAGAGAGACACCCAGATTTGAGGACTTCTGTTCTGCTGTGAAATACATGGCACATGAGATACGTGCACAGCACGGGCCAGCGTGCACAGCTTTGAAAGTTTCTTTCTTTCTATTCTACTACCACAATGTTTATGTATTTGATCACAAAATTTTGTAAATAATCTTGCTACAGACTTACTAAACTACTGGAAAGTGCAAACACAAGGTGACGCTAGCACTCAGCTAAGGTATTTTGCGGGTGCCATTCCCCATGCGGACACACACACCTCCCACCCCCAGTTCATCCTTAGGTTACCAAAAGGCAGCCCCCACCTGCTCATGGGGGGTCTCTGCCACAAGATGATTAAAAGCAGCTGAACGAAGCTCTCATTCTCCATCCAGCGCTCAGGGAATTGGCCTGCGTCAGACAGAGCTAGCTCTATCCCATGCAAAACATTCCCGATTATAAGGTCAGCAATGTAAAAAGTAAACAGAAGTTGTCCTCTACAATTATTTATTTAACATCCGCTGTACAGCTGGCCTACACCAGCATCACTAGGAACGCCAGAAATGGTCTTTCTTTGCTAAAATAATGACAGGCAGGAGTGCTGCCACACAGTTGTGACAAGGAAATCCATAGTCCAGACAAGTTTTCACACAGCTCTGAGAGACAGGAGTTGAAATTGTACATTGATATCGAAGCACTCACAATGGGATCGCAAACACTAGCAAGGTCATATCACCATAAATCAATTCAGCCCACCTGCTATCCCTGTAATCTTTATTATGCTTTTTGCATGCAGGAACAGTGTCAGAGATAAGGTATCTACATGGCTGGATTATTTGAGCAATCCTGTCTACAAGAGTGATGAAAAGGCTGACCACAAAACATGTCTATTAGAACAGATCAACAACCTGGAGCTTGATTTTCAACTGGAAAAACGAAGGGTTTCAAAACACCTTTCAAAATTAAGAAAAAAATTAAAAAATCTAGACTAATAAATCAATGATCTGAGTTGCAACTATTTATATACTCACAAATACTGAAATGCTGCATAGGATGTGAATTTGAATACTTTAAAGAAAAAAGACTAATTCATAGCCGTGCAGAATTTTTCTTACAACTTCCATGAATCTTGCATATCTCCTAAGATTTTTGCATTCCCTCCCCTGAGACATTTGCCTTTACATATAATTACACCTACCTAACAAAATATTTGCATGAGAAAGTTTTAATAATTTTTGTTCCAAAATGTGCCCTTTTTCCCCTAAGCTGTCTGTATTACTGTGTTAAAATTTCAAAATTAAAATAAAAAGGACATACCCAAGTATCCTAAATGTATCATCACTCTGCACTAGTACCGTATTAGATTTGAATGTGTGCAGTACCATGCTGGTTTTTCTAAAGCTACTTCTGAATCAATTTTTCTAACAGTTAGCAAACTTTAAATTTATGATCCAGGGCTCTTGAATATATCACACAGAACCATTTCCTAATCATGCAAGCACAAAATCATTCTGTTATGCAGAAATGTGAACATCCCTTCCCTGTAATGTATCATTTATGCGAAACATATGGAGCTGCCTTCTCTAAACTCATCCAAAACAACTGCCACTGTACTAAAAAAGCAAATAAAAATGCCTTAAAAATATACATATCGACTGTTTGATGATGAAGTTGGCAAGATATTTGGGGTAGACCTAATTTTCAAATAAAAATGCATCATTTGACAGTACTTCATTAAAATTACATGTTTGTATGTGAGGACAGAATCCAGCCTCATGAATACAAGGAAACTACAGTGTCGTATCTCAAACACTGGTAGGAGTAAAGACATAGTTCAGCAATCTCCACAATTTATATTAATTACAATAATTAATTATTATAATTACATTTTATGTAATGCTGTCTATGTTCACTTTTGCTTGTTGAATAAATCCAGCACATATGTCAACAAAGACTGGAGCATTGGTTAAAAAATTAACACAGGAATTTTTCCTATACCCGAAGACTGTTTCTGGTTGATACTAAATAACTGCTGACTTTCCCTTGAGCTCCACAAGAAGTATTTTCTTTCTGTTTAAGTAAAATGAATTTCTTAGTCAGAAAAGCTTGGAAAGACTGATGAAAGGAGAAAACCCTTCACCTTTATAATTTAAGGTCTGAAATCATCTACCACCAAACCTTTTTTTTTCATGAGTTCTGGTTAGAAATTATAAAAAAAAGAGATCATGTTTCCCAGTAAGTTCAGCTAATGATGGGGAGCACTAAAAACCGTAAGCTACTTTAATACATGTATAAGCTGCAAGCAAAACCCTTCTTATCCCAAATAACGATTTCTAAAGCCCTCCCTTACACTACTGAGAGAGGAAAATAAAACATCAGCCAATGTATACATGTGCTTTGCCAAGTGAGTTTTGCATGTTTGGCAACGCTAAACTCTACTATCTGGAGAATTATCCAACCTAACAGTTAGCTGGAAGATGAAATGTTAAATGTTATTACAGAGCTGCTAACCCCAACATTTACAAAGCTAATGGGAATTAAGTGCTTGCCTCCTACCATGAGTCCTTCTGCTCGTTTGAAACCTTCAAGCCAAAATGTTCTCTTGCCAGGCAATTTTCATTGAGAAAGGAACAAGATAAAGTGGCAAAACACAGTAGCTTTGTCTTGCATAACAGTTCTTTGTTGTGATCACAGAGATAAAATTGAAAGTGATCTAGGAGGATGCTTAGACCAGTTCCTGAAGCAGGAACAAGTTGAACTCAACCACTCAGGACATACATATTTAATCTGCTCTTAGGAAGCTTCTTTGGTGGATATTTCATGACCTCCAGGGATGAGGTCAATAATTAATTGCTCAAATCCCCTTAATTTTATAAAACTCCTCTAAAGCCTATGGTGGCTGCTTGCTGACACCATAAACCCGTCTTCCCATGCACACAGAGAAGGGCTTCGCTTACCTTCCTGTAGCTGCTGCTATCATATCTCCTCTGCAATCCTCCCAGCTCCTTTCTCTACACATTTTGTGTGTTGCATTTGTTTGCAATCCCAGTCTGATTGCTTTGCTTTATAACAGCACAGCCCTGTGGTTCCCTGTTACACCCAAGCCCTTTCCTGAAGGGCTGTTTCTCAGATATGCAGGTTGGGAGGAATCTCAGGAGCTCAGCTGGTCTGACTCCCCACACAATACAGACTAGCTTCTTTGCTTTCCTTTCTTCTTTTGACTGTCCAGTGGATTAACTGTATTACCATTTCATTTTATCCTCATCAATATTGCATCCAGGTTATGCCAGATCCGGTTTGTCAGGATTACTCTGAATTCCCATGCTGTCTCCAGAGAACTTGTAAATCCTCTCTCCTCTTGGCACCAGCTGCAAATTCAACAGATACTTTGCTCACCCAAGTTATCAATGGAAGCAGCAAATAAACTAAGGGCTGTTCCCAACAAGGGAACTGTGGTGAGTGCTTTCCATTTGCTCTCCTAACACCAGTAATTCAAGGACATGTTATCCACCTCGAAGCTCTGCTTTGCATGCTTAGGAGACCATGTTTTTCCTCCCCGGCAGTCACTTCTGCTAAGAAAAAAAAAATTGTCACATTTGCATTTGCAAGAATAAAAGGGTGGATCATCTCTGGTGAGACTGATTTCTTATTAACAACTCTTGCTCTGTATTTCTGGGGGAGTCGACTCAGACTGCTGTTTAAAATCAACTACATGTTCTGGCTTCTTTACAACAACATTTGCTTCTATTTCATTCTAGCTGCTTTCAGTCGCTGAATCCAGTGCCATAGAAAACAGCTGGCACAACACGAGAATGATACCAGGTACCACAGAGGTCTGCGCTGGCCATTGCAGTTCTTGTGCATGTTACTCAGTACATGTTTTATCCTGAAAACCTGCTTCTTATAGTGTGTGGAACTCCAGATTGCATACTGGGCTTACTTCTGCTTTCCCCCATGCGATGCATCTCTCCATAAATATTTAGTAAGGTAAAGTTCAGCTGTTTTCAAGTAAGGCACGTAGTCTAGCAAATGTACTACCTAAACCCAAGGCTCTATGTCATTATTTCCAAAAGCTGTTAAAGTTATCATATTGTTTCATGATATTTAAATGTTGTTTGGCTTTGATGATGTGCCGCCATATGTCAAAGATGTCTCTGAGGATTGGTGTGCACGTAGGAACATAGGTCTGTATTTTAAATTTCAGTAGGCAGCCATACTACTTCCTTTAGCTATACTGCAAGCATCTAGCTGCAACTGTTTCCCAAGGAAAGGTAATTCTTTATTTACTGAGGTTAAAGAACTATATTTTAAAAACTGTATTTTAAATATATGCTAAAACCTGTCAGAAATAGCTGTAGCACCAAATCAGTGCCCTCAGTAACATGTTACAAAGTTCTAAATTAGCAGAGAAATCGTGTCACAGTTTTGTGGAGCTTTCAGGGCGTGCTGTGACAGTCTGGCAGTGCCATGCCACCCGTGCCTGCCTCCCCAGCACCCTTCCTGTGACACCTCTTCTCAACGAGGCTTCAAATACCCTTTACTGACCAAAGTTCTGGTTTGTTGGATGATCCCTGCAAATTAGCATCCCAGCAGGGGTCCTGTAAGGAGGGGTATTGGGGGTCCCCAATAACTTGGGACGCCAACAACCGTAGGCCCTGTGCAAATGGTGGGGTCAGGGTGCTGAGTGCCCGCGTCCCAAACCCCTCCTGCTCCTGCCCCAAGCTGCCAACAGAATAGCTCTGGGGACTTACCTGGGGCCAAGGAGCACAGAAGGTCTTTTGGGGGATGAAAAGCAGGAGAAAAGGTGGTATAGACCATAATGCAAATCCACATGGTGAGCAAAAAGGCAGGGACAAGGAGCAGCATTGGCAGAGCCAGGTAACCCTGGCAGGAACGGGGCAAATGCACCCCTGCTCTGGGAGCGTGCTGCTGCTCTGCCGCACGACTTGGTGCCCCCAGTGCTGCTCCTGGCCTCCCATCAGAAAGAATAGAATTCTGGGGGGAAAGGATCTGGAAAGCTTATTTTCATGTACTGAAGAAAAGAAAATTTAGACTTTAAAAAAGAAAAAAACCAAGTCAGAAACCCTTTAAAGGTTTTTAGATGAGCACATAGACAAACTGAAAAATAATCCTTGACATTGAGTACTTACTACAAGAGATATTACAGTAGTATCTCACCACACCTCCTGTTAATGTCTTCTCTGCATGGCTTTTTTAACCACTACAATAATATTAACTTTGAGTTTATCAATATCTTGCAGTGCCTGGAGGCACAGCTGTTTTCATTTGTCTGTTGAAAATAGGAGCCATGATGTGGTAGGCAGATAATTCCTCATTTGAATAAGCCATTTCTATTTCACCATAACGTAAGAAAATATAAAACCCCTTTTACCAAGGTAATATCTTCAGTTTGTAGGCAGGAAAATGACATATAACTGTGGAAAGGGTAGAGTACGAAGATGAATTTTTATTTCTAAAGTAGCTTCATTTGTGCTCCAAGAAAGGATTGCCATTTGGGGGTGGGGGGGGGGGTGGGAATTAAACTCTCCTTTTATTTTTAAGTATTAGTCGCAATGATACCTTTGAAAAGTCTAATGAAAAAGCATATTGGTAAACTAAATCTGGGAGAACACTACTGACACGGGCTGCAGAAACCACATGCAAACCTGAGCTCTTCTGTTTGTACCCTGGGTCAGCTGAAAAGTGACGGCTTGTGACTACAAGTCACCCAGGAGCATCACAATCATTTCATAATTAATCTAATATCACCATCTCCCCTAAAAGCTGTTTACATGCCATGTGCTACTAACCAACATAGCAGATAAGTGCACGAGCAGAAATGCTGGAATAGCTCCTATCTGAAGTGGCCGAGATGATTTACTTTCTCTTTACCGCTAATGTTGAAACATTGGCAATTTAATGTAATACATTTAAAAAAAACCCAACCAAGCCCAACCAAAACCCCCCAAGCTTCAGTTATTTTTCAGTCAGATTTATGATTAGAAAACCAGAACCTCTGTGGATTTCCTAAGGTGTATATGTATTACACGACTATAAACTTCAGCCTATTTTTCGGTTTTCTTTTTATGCATATTTTAAAACAACATAAATGTTATAAATTCCTATTGTTTAGATACTTGCACATGCTACTGGTATACATAAATTATACATGAACCTTGTGAAGCCCCAGTCTAACTCAGCTGTTACTGAAGCATGCTGCAAAGCTTTTCCTGATTTCACTATAGCAAGAGCAATGCTCCTGTATCCCTTTTTGGTTATATTTAATTTAAGCATAAAACATCAAAGAAGTTTGCTCTGTTTCCATGATCTCTTTGAAATCAGCCTTTAATACTAGGCCATAATATTCATACTGTTACACAGAAGTAATACGCAGTTTATTTTAGCCTAGAAGCTTTCACTATCTATTTTGCAATGAATGTTGCTCACTGTTTTCTTCAATGCATTCCAATTTCTACGCTAAAGAAATTTAATGTGAATCTTAAAAGATATGTACGAGGTTTTCTTTAATTTTCTTATGTTAGAGGTCAACAGTTGTATGAATGAGACCTGAGCATGTTTCTTCTGGAAGAAAACAGCCTGTGCCAGAACTGTTGCAGCTCTTTGGCTTTGAGAAGTTTAATTTATTATCTTGAATAATAAACTGCCATTCAATCAACCTTGTGAAACAAAACATAAAACAGGACAGTGCTTAAATCTTGAACAAGAACCAAAAGAGTTTTCCATAAAGGAAACAATATTGGGAGAGGCATTTTGTATTAAATGTCAATTATTTTGTTCTCTCTTTCTGTCTGCCTTCAGTATTAATTAGCAGTAACAGACAGTTAATATGCTCTAAGCTCTGCATGGTAAAATTGATTAGTATACTAAGACAGAAAATAAGAATCAGTTTTTGATGAAAAATATCAGTTTTCAGAGCACTGCATGTGGCAGCTGTGAGGAAGGAAAAAGTGTGAAGATATTAACCTATCCACAACACTGAGCTGGGCATTTGCCCAGTCCTGCTGACAGGACTGTCAATGGAGATGACCGGCCACTACTTTTTGGTTAAGCACTGCCTTATTTCCTCTTAATTTTTGCTTGATGGTTTGTCTGTTTTTACTATAATGCACATGCTCTGCTGTTGTGTAAATGTCTAAGAAACCTACATGACAGAGGAAAAATAAGTTTCTATTTATTCCACTGGCCTGCATAATAAATGTTACATCTTGTGTTACTGATGTATCTTTTAACTGCAAAACACCCTAGGACCCAGATTCATTTTTTTGTGTGAAAAGACATCTAAGAAAGTTCTTATTTAAATAATAATTTAAATAATAAATCTATTGCTTTTAAAAAAATAGATATAATTTTATTTAATATTATTGTATTTATTTACCAGGCTTTACTTCTGAAAATAAAAAACTCTCTTGAAGTATAAAGTATCAGTAATTAGAAAACCTCCAAACAATAAAATGACAAAAGAAACAAAAAAATAATGCTCTGATTCTTCTTTTCTCTTTTTTTATTCAAAAGAACTCTATTTATAGCCTAATGAAGGCATTTCCAAATTCAAACGTCTTTGAAATATTTTGGTATTTTTACTTCTTTCACATTTTGCAAATAATTCTTTGCCCACTGGTTGTAAACAACATTAATATAATTGTGCTTTGTGCCTACTCAGACCATGAGGCTTATTACAGGGTGGTTAACCATGGCAAATCAATAGGATACAATTGGGTGTGGAATGTCTTTTAAAGTCTATAACCCCTTTATTACAAAAAGCTAAGCACGATAAGAAGCTACTGCCCAAACCAGATCGTATCTTTAATCTGAAATCCCAGTTAGCTGTTGCCGCCAGAGCTGCACTTGCCTGTCTTTTCCCTGCGTTACGGGAAGAGTTGTATTTCAAAATTAAATTTTAAAGATCGCTAAGATACTCCACTTGGCAAATTAGTGTCCCTCCTTGCTGAGGATGGGGGACACAGGCATTTCGGCAAGGCGGTGGGAGGACACGGGTGACACGACATGATCTTACCTTCTTGCAACATGAAGGGCTGCCCGGAGCAGCAAGCTGGGGCTGAGGGAGCGCGGCCAGGAGCCGATGTCAGCGTTGCGCACATGCCTCTCGATAACATCCCACTGACATTCTACCTGCTCTCTGCACCCCGATTATTTACAAGTTTCCTTCCAGAAAGTCACAACTTTAGGAACGAAAAAAAACCCCACCCCAAATGGAGGACTGGAAGGCAGATCACGTGGCCACCAGGAGCCGGTCCCGTTGCATTACACGCAGCAAGTGTGGATGGCAAACAATATCAGTTGATGTTTATGCCATATGTTCTCGATCTCTTCACGTATCAGCACCAAAATCGTGTTTCTGTACAGTGTAATGCCACGGGATCCTACTGGGAAGAGGGTCACAGTCTAATTAGGCAAACTGCAGAAAAAACACGGCTCACTAACGAAGACTGAAGGAGACTGGCTTTTACAAAGCAAGCCCTTGCTCTGGAAGGCAACAAGCATTACCCAGCTGAAGTTTTAACAGTTTCTTAAAACACGCACTCAAATACATCACATTTTATCCCCTGAGCAATTTGTCCATGTTCGGGCTGGCTGCTTCCTAAGGACAGTGGAAGTTTTTAGGAAAGACACTGTTGATATTTGTTAGCTCGAGCAGTATTATCGCTCAAATCAGCTATCTGCCTGCTAGGAAACGTTCAGCGAAAGGAAAAGTCATCATCCAGCACATAATCCACTGCTCCAAAAGTGTATGAGCGCTGACCTGTGCTACAGGTTCTGCTGGGACTCCAAAGCAAGAGCAAGAGGTAAGGCAGAGGCCGCACGCCCGCAGCGCAGCCTTCGGCAAGTTATCTCAGCGGCTTCTTCTTATTGCTGATCCTCCTTTTCCTTGAAAACCAAAGCTTTCCAAGAAAAAATTTTTCCCTTTCATAAACCCAAATATATTATGCCTTACATCTTGGTGGCAAAATCAACAGTCTTTCCCATATTTCACATTATTAAAAAATTAACTTAGACACAAAACCTTCTATTTTCCTGTCTCTGCTTCTAACATGACATAGTATATACGTCAATTAAGAAATAAATTCTATTCTTAAGAAATAAATGAGCTGTTCTCTCATATCCAAAGAACAAAATAAAGCAAATATTCCTATTTTGCCACAGGGACACAAACCTCTTCAGCCCATCAGACAATGTTCCTTACAGCAAGAGCTTGTTAAACTTCCTTTTTCCAGCATTAGTCTGGAAACCTTTCGCAATAGCACTGGCACTCTCTATGTGACATGATCCTTCTATGGAAGATGCCATTTCCAAAATTACCTTGCAGTAAGGCAAACCACAAACTAAATCAGCCTGTGAATACGCACCTCTTATCTTTAAAAAAAAAGTATAATCCTGCACTACTTCACACTCACCCAAAGTGGAGACTGAGGGTTTTCCACCTATATTTTCTGATTTTTTTCTGCCTCCTTTTTTCCTTCCTGTACTGTGCCAGAGAGCTCTCCCCGCCCCTCAAAAGGAGAAAAGTATTGTTCAAGTTTTTGGCTTCTCTCCAAATACAAAAACCCCAATGTTTAAGAGATGGCAAAGACCGTGACTGAAAGGGGAAAGGCACCTAACAGGTGGTCCAAGGGGGTTCCTTCACACATACAACTCCCATCAGGAAACAGCATAAAATTCAGGGGAAGGAGAAGGAATTAGTAAAAGCTACAGGGCTTTGCTACAGCCTGTCACATCTCCCCCCAGCACAAGCGCCCTCATGTTCTGCTCTGCATCTGCATTACATTAAACAGGGTGAAGAAACACAAACCAACTTTCACTCTAATCTGAACTCTCCACTTCATGTCGCCCTCAGGACAATCATGTGAAGCACATATGGCGAGCTCAGCCTGGGAACCGCAGGGGGACCTTTCCGGCCAGGAGCAGAGCTAATCCCCACCACTGCCCGCACATGGCTTCATGTGACTGAGCGCTGCAGGTTCTCCCTGCCCGCAGCTGCCGGCCCGGGCGCGGGCCGGCCAACTGCACCCTGTCAGCAGGCAGACTGACATTTTTTCCACCGAGTCAGAGCAGGCCAACGGTGAAGGAAGGCAAGGAGAGTAACACGGGCAGTTTGATTTCAGAAAACACTGCCTAACACACAAGCTAAATGGCTGCTGATCTCTCTGAAGAGGGAAAAAATTCACAATCTCAGTTCTACGATTTTCCCCAACTTGCATTTTCATCTGTCATCAGATACTTGAGTTTCCCTTCACACTCAGGGAAAGAACGTGCCCCAAAACCACGGTGTTCCAGGCAGTCTGGCAAGTCTCATCCCTGTGGCATGTCCTCACTTCATCTATCTGCTGAGCTAGGAGGAAAGAAGAAAGAGAAAGAAACCAGCAGCTAGTCTTTTCCCTACTTGCCCACAATGAAAGACCTGCCATTCAGAATAAATCCGTTAACATTCACTATTACGTGCCTTTTTAGCTTCTTTTGCAACCTTAAACATGATCAAAAGGGATCAAAAATAAACATTACTTTTGAAAGTGGATGTACTTCAGAGAGAGACTGTGAAGTCTCTCAGCTGATTCAGTTTCAGCTGGGAGCATCTTCACTGTTTTCAGATAGTCTCAATACCCATCTTCTTGGTACATGCAGGGTTTCCTGACTGCCTGATGCCCTCTGCTAAGGTAATATGATGCTCGCAGGGGCTGGTGAAATGAGAAAGGCTCATTGGCAGTCTTTAAATGTTAGTGGGAGTACGGAAAGAAAGCATTCAGACCACTTGGATCAAAAAATGAAAAAGCACAGATGAAGCAATGCAGCTGAGAACAGATTTTAGCTAGCAGCTGGCACACAAGGAGAGGTATCATTGAGAAAAAGGCAATAATATATCGAGGAGCTGTAAGTCCTGTGATGCAGCTCTTCAGGAAATTTTGCTCTCTAACACTCTACTTCGGGATTGTTTAGGCTTGACTTTGTAATTCAGAGGTCAATCTTTTCATATAAATAATCTAAGCATTATTTCTGGGCTCTGATTTCACATGTTTAAAAACCACTTTTTATTACAGCAAACACAAAAAAATTTAGATTCTGCCCCTATCTCCAGAGCTTCTGGATCATAGTATTACTGTTACAAGAAATATCAGTACGTCATTTGGAAAACATCCTGAGAAGTCAGATTCACCAATGCAAGCCAAGCAGGAATGTGACGGATCAATTTGAATATTTAAACAGCAGAATTTATAAAAAAGAATTGGACCAAGATCTCCAGATATGGGAACATCCCCACTCAGAGAAGATTACTGAATAAAGAACACATTCTGATATTTGGATGAAACATGAGCCTAAAAACCTCTTGGCATAAACCAGCTTCTACAGGGTGGGGTTTGGAAGAAGGTTATCTCCATATTCCACAAAAATGCTTCTATAATACACAAGAAATAAGATGCTGGCAGACAGAATTGTGGTTGGATCTGCTGTAAGAATTGCCATATTTCTGTAACAGTCAAATAAGTTTGGTTTTTTTAATGGCGTGCATTTCATCTGTCTCAACCTCTACAACGTAATGCACAGTAAAACAGAGCATTACCTTCTTCAACCAAGAAAGAACTTTAAAGCCGTCTTCACACTGAAGGCAGAAAATTCACATTTTTTTCTGCTTTTACTCACAGCCAGTCACTCCTCCTGAGCTCTCATCCTGCTCCATACAGCAATCTTCAAGCAAGTGATTTTAAAAAGGAAAGCTACAATTCTTTTTGTAGCCAGCATTACAGCCTGATTTGACCAGGACAGGAAACCGCCTTCCTTACTGCAACTGGAATGAGACAACTTCATCTACAGCTTCTTTATTATAGACAGGAAAATTGAACATGTCTTGAATGTCTCTATCTAAACTAATAAGTTGAAGACCAGAAATACTCCACACAACTGTGATTCCAAAATGTTTGGGTGTCTGGACATTGCCATTTTTGAACAACCACTAGCAAGACCATTCAAACTTCATCAATATTTTTTAACATGATATCAAGAAACAACGACAAACCTTAACATAGTCTACTGGGATCATAAGTGCAACTACTGTTAGATACTAAAACAGGCCCACACCAATATTTCTAAAAAATTTTTTGGATGCTCAAGTGCCTGTAGAGAGTGAGGCTTCAAGGACTGACAGCATCAACTCTAACTCCCAATATATACTACTGAAATCACAGTGTAGGGCTGCTGCCAGGGTCCAGGTCAATCCTGGTCCCCAGTATCAGGGGGGATGAGTAGTAAAACCTGCATTTGGGATGGTAAAGGACCCTCTGGGTCACACAGGATGAAATATCTGTGTTGCACCTGAGGTCAGACTCGACAGTTTAGTGGTCCTTTCTAGCTAAGAAAAGCCCTACCAAGCTGAGATTTGCTCATGTGTCCAGGATTCATGCTTCTTCTGCACCTGGTTCAAGTACTGTGCTAATCAAATACTCTAACACAAGTATTTTTGCCGCACAGAAAATACAATCTAGCAGAGAAAATAGTTATACTTTAAGCAGGACCAATAAATCCCCAATCACCCATATGTGTAAGGTAGGCTGAAGTCTTCTCACTGCAGAGAAACGCTGGCCTCCCGCATTCCTGCTGGCTGCTTCCATCTAAGGGCAGAGCACTGCTTCAATGATGTATTTCCTACTTTTCTGTTATTCCTACTAGGTTTTGTATTGTAGTCCACAGTGAATGCAGTGGTTCATTATCATACAGGGAAATAATCTGGTGGATGGGACAGCAGGTGAAGATAGTTTAAGGTGCTCAGCGCAGTTATAAAGAGATCCTGAGCAGTTTCCATAGGTGCATTGGTTTTCAATTACTTAATTGGATTACCTAAAATCCTCCTGCACAACAGATCAGTCTCGAAGTCTCTTGCCAGATTTAGTAAGCCTTCAGTCAGGTCTTCTAGCTATGATGTGGCCTGTGGTCTCTGTGTTGGTAATACTTTCAGACACTTTCACCCTCTGACTTGTCTACTGAAAGCAAAGCCTTTGTTCATCACCAGAGATGAATAGAGTATAATACACAGTATTAAAAGAGTATATATAAAGAGTATATATATCAAAGAGTATAATACACACAGTAAGCTCTGCTGCCCACTCCAGCATTAGCATACAGATAATGTAGAGGGCTACCTAGATGTCAGTGATGAAAACTCAGTAACAAATAATTTAGTTGAGTTTTGTCCCATTTGGCCATATGTCTGGAAAAGGACATGATCAGCTAGGCTTTCACCAATACAGGATGGTGTTTCCTACAGGACATCTGGTCCTGCTCAGTTATTTTCACCTAAAGCAATGCACAGATGCTGTAGAAATTAAAACTATTGCAGAACTGCCATTAATTTGCAGCACAGGAAATATTCATTAATTTTCTCCTCTAGGAATGAGTGTGGCTCAGTACATGGGGCTATGGCAGCCCAGCTCTTCAGTAGCTCTGTCGGGAGCGTGCAGAGGTACGCAAAAAAGCTCTTTCCCTGTCTTATATGTCACTCCTGAGGGGTGTGATGGAGACAGCCAGTCCCAAGTGCCATCTGCCACGCTACATGTGAGCATCACACTCTGCTGCCCCTTCACATGCCTGCCTGGATTAGCCAGTGTCAACAAGATAGTTACACCCTTCCCTATATGGGCACATGTGGGGCATCCAACTCCATGTGCACCCCACGGGAGGGGCTGCAGGGATAAGAGACAAAACGCAGGCTTGAAGCCTTAGGAAGCAATGCCAATCTACTGCTGACTCTTGAAACAGGATCAGAGACCCTGGGAACAGAGCCCTGGAGCAGAGTCGAACACACTGAGCAGATTTTGTCCTGAGTACGAGTCACCTGATGGCAAGGCATAAGACAACCCAGCATTTTGGTGCTGCCAGCCTTTTTGGTTCCTCATCTCTCATTCTCTCCAGGTTTTGCACAGCTGGTGTGGTGAGTACAGCAGCCCCTGAGCATCTGAAAGTGATGCTCAGGAGGAAAGGCTCAAAGATCTCACCAGTCTGGAGTATCTCCAGGCACGGTGAATTTATCACCAGTGCCGCAAAGGCAGGAGGGAACAAACCCATTCGGTGCTTTCCCTGTCTGTTGCATGCTGTGTTTGCTCAGGAGAAGGTTGTTGACCCAGAGCACGAGCAAGGACATGCCAATGGCCCTGTTATCGTCCTGGTCTCCAAGGTGGGAAAGAGGACAAGCGACACTAGGTCTATAAACAGACCATGGAAAGGATACAAGTGCTTAAAATTAAGCTAAAGGTTGGCTCAAAGCTGGCCTAAGGTGGTAAGTCTGGGGGTCGAGCAGAAAATGAAATTGTCAGCATGAACACAAAGAGCATGGTTGGTTAGAATGTATGTGCTTCCATCTGAGGCATATACCTCTAAGGAAAAAAGATACTAAAGTATTTTCACATAAATCAGCTGAATGTAAATGTGAAATATTGCATGAAAATCACAGGAATAAGCCTGAGAGCTAATATTAATACTAACATCTAGGATGAGCCATTTTAATAACATCTCCACTCTGCTTCTACCCAGGAAAACATGCTGATGCAGGCTGGGAAATCTGAGGAGCAGCTCATGTGATGCAGACTCCTGACATTCCCCCAGACATGACTAAGCTTAAACAAGTGGCATTATCTGGTGCATTTAAAAGCAAGATGTGAACAACATGATCATGGAGGCTTTTTTGGTACTACTCAAAATGTTCCTGTTTGGGATCAGGATGAGGTTTATGAAGTGAAGAATATTATGAACAAGTTAAAATTTGCTTGCAGCTTTCATAGTCTTGCCAGCCTTGAACTTAGGAGAGAGTGCTGAGAGCTAACAGCCTGAACGTATAGCACAGTAATTCCATGAAAATGCCTATAATGGAACTGACACCATACCCCATATGACAAAAATAACTACAATTCCTATTACAGAAAACACATGCTTGGCTAGAAGTAGAACCTAAAATCAGGCACTCTTAGTCAGTTTTGCAAGTTTTACCTCATTACAAATACACTGATATTTAAAGTCTGCTGCCTCCAAATGTAGAATAGTAGGTCACCACAAATGTTATTTTCCAATCATGAAGCTGAATATGCAAGTGAGCTTTGTGTTAACCAAAAAGTGAATAAAAGGAAAATGAAACCAAATGTATGATGTGAATCCCAGATGCTGTTACCCTGATGTGTGTGCTCAGCTCCGGAACACCAAGCTCAAACAGCACCTAAGCCCCTGTGCTGGCACACCCTAAATGCACACATCAACAAGAACTCCCACACTGCAGTTTCCCTTATTCTTAGCATGATTAATTTTATTCTACATTCATAGGTGCTTAAAAAAAACCCAACTTGATATTACAAACTAAGACTTCTGCTTTTGAAAAAAATAGAGCAAAGAGATTATACTTAATTTTAAAAGATTTTCAAAACATACATGGTGTGGAGTTAAACACAGCCTCTTCACATACAAACCAATGTATGTTTTCCATCTTAAGAAACTTGTAATTTCTCATTTTTCCTACCCATTCTTTTGCATTTAGCTCAGCAAGTATTGGAGGTCCTCACTGGCTGATACTGCCACCCAATGGCTCTTTAGTCATTAACAGATTACAAAGAATAAAATCAAATAGACGTAATGCAGAACCAGTTCTGCTTCAGCTATGGGAACAGAAAGTGCCTGGGTAGTAGGACAGTTCCACTAAAGAGGTCTTCTGAAAAATGATCATATAGAATACGTGTTAAAAATACTCATTTGAGGAAGGTGGAAATGGAGTCAACTCTCAGAATTTCATCTGAATATTCTTACCACCATCTCCAGCAATAAACATGGGTGAGTGATTCAACTGACGTGGACACCAGCTTCTGCACTCAGTCGTCAGCCAGGCTCTTCTGAAGATGTTTTCCTGCTGCAGGAGAAAGGATAAACAGCCTCTTTCTCGTTCTTCTTTCTGGCTTTCTACTTCTGACTACACTTTATCCCTTCCTGACATAAAGCAAATCTGATTGGTCCTCAAGAGTTTTTAATTCAGGGCATGGAGAGGGATCCAACAAATTATTTTGTGATCTCTGAGTATATATGTATTTATGTATATAAAGAAAGTAAAAGGCCCCTCAAGAAGAGAAGCAGAATTAATTAAAAGACTGAGGAGAAATAGAAAACTCTGCTTCCACTCCTGCAGTGAAGTCCATGAGAGGTTTCCTTACCCACAGGTGGAGGAGACCCCATGGTGGAGAAAGCAATATGAAGCTTCCTGTGAGGAAGAAGATGAGGGTTCACACCTGGTGCACACCTTGACTTTGCCTTTGACTAACAGGGGAGTTCCCTTCTTTCTCCGATCCGAAGTGGTCCTGAAAACGCCTCCCCATCCCAGGTCGTGAGAGCCCAACCGTGTTTGTTGGCACCATTTCCCTCACAGCCAAGGAGAGTCAGACAGCTCCACTACAGCCCCAACCTGGGCAACGTTCAGACAAAGACCAGCTTGAACCACTCCTGACTCACAGCCACCACCAACACCCATCAGCTACACAACAGGGAGTTATGGTGAAGCCTTCAGGGAACAGGACTCCAACAAGAAAACAAGTGATTATGTTTTTATCTGAAAGGCTACAAAGGGTTACATGCAGCAGAAATATTATTCTGCATTATTATACATGCTACAAAGTCCCAACAATTTTACTTTAATGCAATAATTTCATTCACAAAGCAGTGTCTAGTAACTAGCTCTTTTTGTCATTTTCTTGATGAAAAACAAGACTGATCCTGCTTTATTTTCTGCATACAGTTATGATGACAATCATCTTCATGCGTATTTGCTGTATCATAAGCAGTAGTAAAATAATTCCCTTCCATATAACAGCAAATTTTTTCCCACATGCAAATTATAACTAGTAAAAAAAACTTCCTTCGGGAAAAAAAATTTAAGTACTTTATTCTGGACTCACAGCAGTTTAAGACACCCACAAGGAGAGCACTGAGGTAACAGAGGGGCTACAGCTGGTCTTCCTGCTCCTTGTGTCTGTGTGTGTGTCTGTCTGTCTGTATGTGTGCAGGGCATCCTTTTCCCCAAAGTGGTGTCGGGTAGTGAAGGTGGAATAACCACTAGATGGGGATGTCTGGCTTCAGAATGTTAAAGAGCCAAGAGTTAAAAACAGTGTAACAAACACTGCAATAAAGCTTTTCCAGAGGATTAAGAGAAAATGAAAGAAAAATAAGGAAAAAGAGGAACAGAGAACCCACGCACTTGCCTTCTCCATCTCTTTTGCTGGATTGAGTGAAAGACCAGTGAATTGATTCATATTGTGCAAGAGATAAACTGTACAAGAGAAAACAGGTAGAAAACAGTATCAGATCAATGTGCATATTTCCAAACTGACCTGAAAATAGTTTCAGCAGATATCCAGGCAAGAGCAAACTGCTGGTGTATCTCCCTGGCCTCCTGGCAGGTTCTCCCACTTCTGACCATCTCTCTTCTCTGGCAAGGGATCTTTTGTAGTTCCACCTGCTCTTTGTCCTCCTCTTGCCTGATCATCCTTTTTTCCACACCCTCCTATCCATACGGATCCTCTCCTCTTCCCTTCTGCATCTGGTGGCCAAATCCTGCCACTCCTCTATCCATGTCTTTTTATCAGGTTACAGCCAGAACTTCAACATGCATCTCCTGTCTAAATTAATGGGATCCACACCTTCCACATCCACATCCACAGATGTGTGTGGCCCTCATCCCTTCCACAATGACAGAGCTCTTCAAGTGGTTCTGTACATCCCAGGCGATGAAGGCTCTCTTATTAGTCCTCACCCTCAAACTCGTCGCAGCACTGGCAATGCTTTTTCTTTACCACTTTCTCAGCTTTGGGGCCCACTTGCTCACTTGTCCCTCTTTCTCCCTGTGAGTGCAATGCCTTTGGCACTAAAATCCAAGGTCCCTTTTCCTTGCACCTTCAAATTCTCTTTTCTACTATTACCCTCCTGCCCAGCAAGTAGCTAAATAACCACAGAGGAGCAGAGCAGTGGGGGAATTACTCAGAGATACTTAAATATTTCATACATCACTTGAAAATTCCACTATATGTCAAGAGAAGGTTACACTCTGAAGGCAGACTCTTACAGAAGACACCTGGGGAACCCTGTTAGGAATAGAGACAGATTTGGGGGTATTCCAAATAAACTGGAGCTTCCTGTTTCCACAGCTGAAAACTATTTACTCACATAAAAGCTTTCTAACCAATATTTGTTCACATTAAAAAAACACTTTTAAACTTCTCATTGATTGCTTCTTCTTGTCCCAAGGTAAAAGGTTACAAACAAAAGACTGCTGTTTAATGCTCTGAAAGTAGCTGGGCATCTCCTTTTAAAACACCGTTGTGTAAGAGTGAAAAATGGTACAAAACAAAAAAAAAAGGTATTAAAAAAGCTTCCTTCAACTTAATGTGCAAAATCTTGGATTTATTTCTACAGCTGTGTTTCAGAGATGATGCATATTTGGTCAGGCTTTCAAACTCTTGAGCAAACAAACAAAAGAAATAGTTAATGTCCAGTATGCTTTGTCATAGCTTTCAACTTACTGGAAAGTAAAGGTAAATACAAAAAGCACCGCAGGCTGTATTCCTGACTGCCGTTCTTTTCAGCCAAAGATAAAATATTTCTTGATCTCAGCAGTACAGACTCAGCCTCCTCTGGGCATTTGCTGTAACACATTTGAGGTCTGAGAAGATGCCATTAATGGTCACATGGGAGCTTCAGTGCATTTACAATGCAATTCTGTCACACCACAGTGACAGAATTAAAATTTTCAATGTATTTCTAAAACTTCCGTACCTTTGCACTGGTAAACTGTTCAGTTAGGCTCATTACAGACTTTGACATGCTCTGCAGTTGATTGCAAAGGTGCATTTTGTCATTTGCAAGACAGCATTCATGCTCTGGTCCTGCTCAGTGCTCCGTGCAGCCAATTAGGCTGTGGAATTCCCTCTCATCATGCATGAAGAAAGTAATTCATTGCATTATGCTTGAGCATACCAGTATCTGGGTGGGCACTCCTATTTACTAAAAGAATAACTATATGTGTGCATCAGAAGAGACTTAAACTACAGCTCCATGAAAGATCCTGTGCAGAGATCTCTTGAGGAGCTGCGGACAATACTCCCAAAAGGAAACCTGATTCTATCCGAGGAATTACAACATCATCCACTACAGCAAGGAAGCATAAAACAGCTCATTAGCAGCCCTATCAAGTGACAGATCTAAAGCCAGCTCCAAAGTCATCCACACCTGTCTGCCTATAGCGACTGCCAAAAAGCCAAATTCCTTTGGGATTAGAATCCTTGTCCCCTTTCTGCATCTGGGTTTTACAACCCAAATTTGCTCCAGGGAATCATAGGTTTTAGCGCAGCAGGGTGCACAGCAAGGGTGAAAAGATAAGCAGATGCTATAGATCCCTCCCCACAAATGAATGAATTCCACAGTACTGTGTTTCAAATGGGAAAACCCAAAATGCCATAAAAATACCCATCAATTTTAAGTAGCACTATTTGAAGTAGCACAATATTAAGTACGCCAGCAAAAAATACACACTGGCATTTCTGGTACACCTGGTTCATTTACGGTTATAAACGAAAATGCACAAGCCCCACCACGATCTTAGGACCTCATTTATCATAGGCACCCTGGGGTGTTCTTTTGATGGAGGAAGAGCAAGCAGTGTTAACAATATAGTAGTTATTGTGTAGTTTCACACTGAACTCCAATATCACAGTGAAAAGCCTTAATTATGATAAAACTGAGCAGAACCCTTAAAAGCAATCCAGAAAAATTTATTTTTCCACACCATGCTTCACAACGATCTGAATATGCCATCAGTCTCCCAGGATCTGTTTTCTATAAGCAGTGGGATTTTTTTTTTAACATGCTTTACATACAGGCCTCAGGCGTGATCTACAAAGAAATTTGAGTGTGAGTTCAGAGAAATTAAACTAACAACTGACATGCACATGTATCCAGGAGAGATTCAGCATCAGGACTACAAAGATCACACTGATATCATACAACTCTCTATAGGAAGATGGGAACAGCCTCAGTTAGAAATCAGACAATTTTATCCTTCTGGAAATCTTCCCTAATTGTAGCAAGCTGCTAGAAAAATTATGATGAATAGATAACAAAACATGGTAGAAACGGTGAGAGGAGAGAGATGCAATTTTTTTCAGACATGTTAATAAGAAGTTTCAGATCTTTGTAATGATATCTTGAAAGTGTGAAAAATGAGTCCTTGCTAATGCCAGCCCTGTTTGCTTTCCTTCCTGATATAATTAGCATTATTACTATCAGAATTTACTGCACTGTTACAGTGAAGGACATAAAACTAGATGCAATAGAGCTGTGGTAGTACATAGCTGTAATAAGACCAGCACCACTGATCCTATACAGTATAGGAAAATTATACAGCAGTAAATTAAAACTTCTCACCCTGCCAAAACACTAGAAGGTACAGCACCAAGGTACAGCACCAAGGTACAGCACATTTGCAAGCCCATGTGTAAGAATTTTTCAGAAAAAAATTACAATCTTGCAAGAAGCAAAAGGTAGAAGGAGCCTTCTCAATACTTTCCTAAATGATTCCTTCCACTGCAGGAATATAAATCTACAGTTTTGTTTTTTTTTTTCTATGTATTAAACCCAGTTTTAAGTTTTGATCCCAAATAACATTGAATCTAAATAGGTGAAGACAGGAAAAGAAGGCCTGGGACTTTTCTGCTTGGGAGAGAAAAGGATTTAACAACAGCCTGAGTTCCTTGATCATTTCACTACAGCTTCCCCATTGTCTACAACTGCCTTAAATTGCAATTCTAACTGTAGGCTTAATTAATTCTTAAAAGAAATGCACGGTTTTGATGTAAGGAAAAGATGCGCTACTGCTGGAGGGCCATTTAATCTCTCTCTTAGCTTACAGAGACCTGTCTAGCAAAAGTTTGAAGCACAATAAAGATCCTGAAAGGAAAGTCTGAATGGCATCATCCACACCTAAACACACACTTGCTTCCCTCCACTGCCAAGTTGGTATGGATTCAGCAGTCAGCACAGACACCTAACCAGCATCTTCCAAATTTTGGAACAAGCCTGCATGAACCTGAGCCTGCAGGAGGCAGGGCAGAGCCTGAAGCAGGTTTAAGGAGGCAGACAGTTGGCCTGAGAGTGACACAGGAATTCAGTAATTGAAGGGCTGCATTCCCGGCCCACATGAAGGGACACACAGCCCCAGCTGCAGGATGCAAGTCCTCAGAAGCCCGTTCAGTTATGTATTAAGCAGAGATTTACACTGGAGTAAAAAGTCACATATCATGGCAAAACGTTTGTGAGAGAAGTTGAAAGGCTCCTCATTACAGGTGGGAGGACAGTAACTAAGAAGAATCTACATAGTAGGTTTCCCCTCCCTGCCGGAGCATTGAGACACTTCAACCACTTAACACTCAGTGTTTTGCCTTTTACCTTAACAAAACATGCAGAAAATTTAAGGAATTTAACCATCCTACCTGTGGTTTAACAAATCTCTACCTCAGGTTAAGAGTCTACTTAGAATAAATGTGCTAAGAGGTGACACCTTCAGTAGGGTTTTTAGGAATAATTACCTACCTTGTGAAGATAATAAATATCAGATCCACTGGAAACAGCTGCATGTTCTTCTGGCACTTGAAGGGCATCTTTAAAGAAACCCCTGGGATCTGTGGCTGTAATGCCCGGTGGGAGAGCCCAGGGTTGTGCCTGGCCACTTGGCCACATACACAGTCCAAAAGTTGATGCATTGCACTCGGCTCTGCACCATCGTCCTGCCCTTGCTCTGGCAGAACTTCAAACCCCACAATCTGTTTGGGATCATAACTTAAATCCTAACCCATATCCTCCTTCCAAAAATGTACACTAACCCAATTCAGTACTTTTGTTTTATCTGTTATGCATAATCACTGTTCAACTCCACAGTAGATGGCAGTAAATCTTCACTTGCCATGTTAGAAACCCTCCGGCCTCCCTTAAGAATTTAAACAATTTGTGAATACATTTATGACATTTTTCAACATAGTGTAGAAGTAAACTCCCACTCAGCTACACGACTTCAGCTTTCTCACCAACCTTTTCCTTAGGTGTACATATATGATTCTATTATTTGACACATGGTTCATTCTCAAGAGTTCTTTTATTTTAGAAAAGCAATGGGATGTACATGCAGTTTAGCACTCTCAGATGAAGACTGGTTTAATTCAGTGCAAGGTAATCAAAAAACTTATGAAACATTAAACAGAGGATTCTTAATCACAGCTGTAAATGTGTTGACACACAGAGTGAAGAAAGGGAAAAACATACTCGGTGTTGCTGACAATATGTCAAACAGCATTACCGGAAAGAGACAAGCTGCAGCATGTGATTTGGATGACACTTTGGGACACAGAAATATATCTTGATTTAGATATTCTGCCATAAAAAAGTATCCTCTTCCTGCCAAGCCTTTGCAAAGCTCTGAATCTCCCTTAAGTTCTCAAACATTCATCATTTAATCTCTTCCACCAAAGATGCCATTTCAAGTTTTAAAATGCTCCATGTCCCAGTTCACAAAAGGTACATTTGCTAAATAATTTTACAGCTACGGATATGTCCTAGTAATTTATAGGACACATGAAGCCATAAAAATTGGGCCAAGAAATGGTTTTCATAGAGGGTTTTACCCGGAACATGAATTGGTAGAGATATTTCCAGTTCCCTGCCTTGGTTCTTGAAACATCATCAAAATGAATGAAGATTTGCTAGACAAGCATTTTGATCAAGTTCAGAGTCAGTTAAGCGGCCATTTTTCCAGTAAAATTGCAAAATTCGCACCAGTGAGGAAGGCAGCCCTTTAACTGCCTTCTCTTCCAGTGTACAAATTCAGCTCATCTCCAAAAAATACTGTTATGCCTTGATGTGTTTCAGAGACTTTCATAAAAATCAGTGAGAAGCCACAAAACAATCTCTCTTTATAAATTAATGATGATACTAATTCAACCAGATTAATATTGTACTAACTTGTAACAGTGCACAGAAATCTGGTTTACATCACATCTTTCTGACAGACTACATTCCAAAATAATTTTGGTGCCAGCTCTCACATTCCCAAACGTGTTTTAAAAAACCACCTTGCAACCATCTGTAGAGGTCTCTTAGCTTGCATCCAGCACTTGAATACTGACTCTCTGGGAATTCTGGGCTAGCATTCAAGATCAGTACCCTGGCATCTGCACAGGGCAGTGCAGAAGTGTGAAATCTTTGGGACTCAAAACTCCACCAGAAATGTCTTCTGATCACGCTTCATTTATATGAAAGTCAGTCAAACCACTCCTGCAGTTCTGTTTCTCATGAGCAGCAGCTGAATTGCTCGCACAAAGCAATTTGCCTGCTGCACTGAAGCAATTGCCTCTGCCTTGCTCCAGTGTGCTGGGGCAGCACACACAGAGATTTATGCCAGGACTCACAAACAATACTACCCTTGTACCCTCTCTGTTCCAGCGTGGGACTTCTTGCAGGGAGTGGAAAGTGCTTACCAACAATACAACGTTTCTTCAACAGAATAATGTTGTAGATTCATTTCTCTTGTAATTTTGAAGTACTCTGTACACATAGTTGATCTTTTCTTTTTAAAAGACCCCATCAGGGAGGACTAGCAGCCATTTACTACAGAAATAGAAGGCAAAGAGAAAGCTGCCTACGAACACCAGTCACCACACAGATGAGCTGGATGCGATCTGCTTAAGCTGAAACTGCTTGAACCCCGGGAAAAAAGTTAGGAGGAAATTATGCTTTGGATGTTCACAGCATTGTTAGAAGAAGAAAGAGGAAGAACCTGCTTTAACTCTACCAATTTACTCCTCATTAAGAAGTGGGGTTTGCAAGAAATCTCAGTGTTTTCAAGAAGCCTAACAAGAACATGGAGGTTGTACCTGTGAAAGGTCTCAAAGCTCTGAATTAAAATTCACCTCTTTGGTCCATCAACAGCAAATGCTTCACCTCCCAGCGCCAGGGCAAAGCCCACTGGCTTCACACTATTTCACAACATCTACATCCTCAGTAAAAGCACAGGATCCTCTACACAACAAGAGCAATTTCAGCCCAAGACTCTCATTCAGCTCAACGTAACCTGATTTAGGTGAAGCACAGAGAAACTTTATTGATTGTAATCTCATGTTTCACACCTTACAGTCGTCTATCTCCCTTCTCAATTGCTGAACTGGACACCTAATAGGGCCACAGACTTAAGATTTCCTTGTCAAATTTTTATAAAATCCCCTCACTGATAATCTAGTATCTTCAAAGTGGCATTATCACCCATGATTAGAGCTGAAAACTTGCTGAAGAAAAAGCTGTAATACACGATAAATTAAAAAAAAAAATTTAAATCATGTCACTCTTCTCTTACCCACTAATTCTTCCAGGCCACTGAAGAATGTGTTTAACTTTCAGTGGGTTATTGATGAGTTTAAGGCAATGGAATAAATCAATTAACCATTTCTGTTGCTTCTCGTATAAGCAGTACTGGAATTATTTGGTCAATTTAGGCCCCAAACACTACACATCAGTGAAGCTCTGTAGCATGGAATTATATTTACACATTCACTGCAAAGAAGCATTTGCTTCACCCTGACGGTGGGATAAAGTGTTCAGGAAAAGAAAGCAAAAATCCTTGTGGTGACATGTACACGCTCACTTTGGAGAAGATAATCTTTCAGTATGAACAAAATGAGCAGGATAAACATCTCTTCACACTCCAGTAAGTTATGAGCCTCCTCCACAACAAAGACAACACACAACAGCTGAGTCATATGCAGTATTTACAGGATGTCCACTTGTCCAGCAGAAATGTGCCTACAGAACCTAAATATCTTCAGCCTGAGAGAGAACTACAGACAGTCCTCTGATACTGCCACAGCAAACACACAAGATCCAGACACTCACAGACTTGTGACCTTTATTACAGCCCATCACAGGCTGCTCACCAGCGTGTGGACAACCCTATCTACGGCATCATCAAACCATTGCAAGTTATCCCATGCCTGAGAGCTTGGAGACCAGCATACCTGAACCATCAAATATCTCAGCATTCCTCACATGGTGCTCATTTTGCTCCAGCAAGACAGACAAATCAGGGTTATCCTCAACCTGCCTTGGTTTTAGTTCTGACACAGGTATGGGCAACACAAAAGGATATGATGCCATGGTATGAGGAGCCAGTACTCACAGCTGACAACTGGTAATCAGGTTATTTCCATGACAAAATTAGGAACAGAAAGAGGATTTTAGCAAAAATGTCTGTTTACGAGACAGAAATCAAAGTGGAGGAGGTAGCAAAGCAGTTGGGAATGATGAGAGATTTTACTTTTTACCACTTTCTCCCTTTTTAATCCTTTCATTGCCTCCCTGCTGGATAAATGCAACTCGAGTTCCTGTCCCTATCTTAAAACTGATTCTTCAATCTTCTCCTTTTGCAAATTTTGGTTCAATCCTGACACTGCCTCATCTGCCTTTTCCACTCCCCCCCTTATAAAGCTGCATGAAATCACAGGTTTGCAAAGCTCAAGTCTGGACATGCCACGGGCTCACCCCACACTGCCCTGTGTGCCACAGCCTGGGAGCCTTCACCTTGTTAACTCCGTAACCTATTTGCCTGGAGGCAAGACTTTCTGCAAAACACCACTTTTGATCTAATTTCCCTTACTACTGTAATGGAATTTTATGTCAAACATCCTTTTCTGAACTTACTACTTCAGATTTGGCTTTAAACCACGTTGTGTTAACAAGGGCCCAGCTTGCTGCACAAACTGAGGTTACAATCCTATTGTTATTCAAAACTGCAGCGATTTTTATGCTTCTAGTGAACAACATCTAGGCTCATTCCAAGCTGTTGGTGGAATCGCTGAATAAGGCTGTTTCCAAATCCCTATGAAAAGATCCCTATTTGAAGGAAATTCACTACTGCCAATGGTTCTCAGACATTTCTAAGCTTGGGACTTTTAATACAGTAAGAAGTTGCTCTACAGATAGTGTGTTTCTTCCCTAAAAATAAAAAGACTGGGAGATATGAAGCCAAATACACGGCAAACATGAAATCTCATCTATATACAAACCTTTATCAAACAAAACTAAAAATCTTGGGCGGGGGGGGCACAAAAAAGTCAGCTAACTCCTTTTAGCAGGAGATTACACTGACTGAAATAACTACATTTCTACCCTCTTCAGTTTTTATCAATTGTATCCACCTTAAAATCTCTTGTAATATTGTCCCTTACTTGTATCAGACTAACCATACCAGGGCTACGCAGACCATCCCAGTCACCATTTTTCAGTGCTTATCCCTTCTTCCCCAGTTTGAATTTATTCCCACACTCCATGATTTTTAAATTAAATTCTCAGGGCAAAAATGTCTGGGAATTTCTGGATCCAGCTCTTCAGATTCTTTGGTGCAGGTAACGAGATGGGTTGATTTTTAGTGCAGTTCTACTAGGAAAAACATATTCTCACTAAATACTGACTTCAGTGTACTGTGTCCTTCTAATTCAATATAACAAGGTTATCCTGCTCTTTTCCAAAGAGAAATGAAGTATTTATTGGAAATCAAGATATTTATTGAACAGTTCTGCCTTTTTTTGCATCAGTTCTAACTCCTTTAGAGCCTTTATCTAGTACTGGGTCTCAGTCCTTTCTAGTGTCATTCTCCTGAAACATCTAAATTCTTTTATCAGCCTTGGATTTTATTTTTACCTTCCCAGAGAGAATATCCCTGTTGATTTTTCAGCTATTGAGTGGGAAGAGTGCAGTAGATATTCTGCAAGGTTTCTTTACAACATCCCAATTGAATTTATTCACTTCTAATTTTTTCTTCTCAATCAAGTTTGCTCAGAAGATTTTTCCCCAGAGTGATGAAATCCAGCATTTCTGAAATGCCACACCAGCGTGTTAGCCATCCAAACCAGCATATGCCTCTTCTTTGGGAAGTAGGTCAAGCTCACTGGTCCCTAGGCAACCACCAAATCTCACTCCCTTGATCAATTCATCTGCATCCCTGTTCATGACGTCTGAAATGGGTTCAGCTGGTATCGTGTGCTGTGGTTTTTGCATTAAAGATTATTATCTGTTTTTAGCAGTGCTAAGTGAGTTATTATTGGCTGCATCAGATCTCTGGCATATTGAATGGCCCAATTTTAAATATTCCATATCTGCTTTCTCTTTCCTCCCACATACTGCCATACAACAGAGTAGTTCCCACTGGTCTCTGGTTTTATTTAATGGATTCTTTTCCATACCTTGATTATCAAATCAATCCTTATGCAGTCAAAACTCAGCAGGTATGAGTTACTCATCAATTCTTTAATACCATAACATCCAGCTTAGTTTCTTTTTTTGTGCTCATCCTTTCTAAGAGTCTGGATGAGCACAGGAGCAGAGGGAAGTCACGGAGTACAGCCCCAGCAGACTGCATTGCACTACCCACATGCACTACCAGGGCATTTGAAAGTACGAGAAGTGACAGGCACCATACATCAAGGCAGGGACCAGAAAGCACCACGACAGAGCTCTGGCTTAGGCCATGTAAACCTGCTTCCACTGGGGCTGGTGAGCTCCCTTGAAGAGTTGCATTGAGTGCAAAAAGCTGCTGTTCACTCACAGTACCCTGACCTGGCACTGGTTCAGTCATTGCAGTATCCCATGAGTTTTATGACCCTCATCACACAAATAGTTCCCTGAGGGTTCAGCAATACACATTTCTTAAAATCACCGAGAATATCAGCTCCCTCCTGCCGGTCTTCCACAGCCCATCAGAGCTATGTGAGCAATTTCTCTCTCACATATTGTGTATTAGGGGATCAGCCTGTTCACTGCAAGCTGAGCTCAGTTTGTACATTTGCCTTAGCAATAGCACCCAATGCAGTAAATTAAATGTTAATTCAGTGCCTTTATTTCTGCTTCTTGTAATGTCAGACGTGCCTTGCCTTCCAGTTTGCGAGGTACAGGCTGCTGCATGCAGAGAGCTCTGCAGCTCCCTGGAACACAGCCCAGAGTTGTGCTTTGGCTCTACCATTAGGATAAATTTTATTAAGGCACTGCATACTTTTCTTCCTTTCTCCTGACAATTATCTTCTGGTTATAGCTCAGAACTAAGACAAAAACCAGGACTGTTTTTCTTAACTACACCCCAAGACATCTCGTGCAGGTAAGAGTAAAAAGCTGAGTAAGTCCAAACTGCAAACCTAAAATTAAATTATGATGGAGACACTAAAGCCAGCCACCAAAACATGGATACTATTGTGTATCACACTCTCTCATACTTACTGTAACTACATCTGTATGATTAAAAAAAGAGAGACGTAAATATAAAAAAATTAAACATGCATTTCTTACTGACATAGTCCATACTTGGATTTAAAACCTCTGAAAAGGAAAAAATAAAAACAAAAATATGTGAAACATAAAGGAAAATGAAAACGATGTATTTTTCCAAATGTTGTTGCAGATGAGTGATGGGCATGAAACAAAATTTTTCTGTATTTGGTTGGAAAAAAATGTGTCACTTCTGGTTATCTGTCATAAAAGATACAGAGAAGGAAGGGAAAATTTCTTCGTATTGATTAAAACTGGCATTTAGATCCAGTGCCTCAGAAGAGACAACCACGATACACCACTAAGTCCAACCACTGACTAACCCTGGCCATTGCCTGCCCTGGCCCAGCTCATGGAGGGAGGGAAGAGTCATTCCACACAGGCAGTGTCAAGTGACAGCAGTTTTACCTGACACATACTCAGCAAATGCATCAACATCGCAAGTGAAGTAGATGTCGCTTAGATCTTCACTGGGGAAAGCACAAGAAATATATCTGGATTAACTCCTCACCTCCATGGGATTGCTGCACTAATCATGGCTTGTCTTAATATCAGCAACTTGCATTAGCTCTCCAAAGCATCAAGCCAAGAAGCTTAACAATAAAAGGCATTTAGGGAAAGCTGTTTTCATTCCTCCATGTCCCACCAGTTCCAGGGACCAGGGGTTTGGGGCCTTGGCCTTGCTGTGTGACTGGTGTTCACATAGCTGCAGCCTTAAGACCTGCTGGGCATGACGGCCTGCAGACACAGCAGATTTCCATCTGTCTTCATCATCAAGCTGTGGCTGTCAATCCCACCAGCTTCACGGGAAACCTTGGTGTTACCAATCAACTTAGCCTACTGTGCACACGCCACACAGCTATAAACCATAAAATCATTGTTTTTACAAGAGCAGTGGATTTAAAATTGCATAAGCCCTTCAACTGAAGAAATGGGAGGCTATTGCACCAACTTAAATACACATGTAAATGGATGAAACCATATGCACCAGTGTCTTGGGATGTATTTCAACCTTGAACCTACAATATATATATATTTATGCACCACAGAGAAAAGGTATTCTGTATTTCTCACAGACTGATATATACAGGAACTGTCCTTGGAGCAGCAGTTCACCACATGATCTCTGAAGCTAGCAATGGCAGCAGCATCTTCTATAGACACAGAGACACAACAGGTGGGAGAAGCAGACGAGACAAGATTTCTTTTAGGTGTACAAAGTTTGTATTTCATTCATGCTATTTCTGAAATGGAATAACATCAGCAAGTAGTCATGAGGCCACAAGTTAGGAAATTACATCATATATTTGGCAATGACTGCAGGATATAAATAAACGTGAACATCAAACCTTTCACAGAAACAGATGCGAAAAGGGATTCATTTGCCCCGTGCAATTTGCAGTTTGAAACATTTACGTGTGGATATGCAAACTGTTTTTTGCTTTCCAGGAGTCAAGACAGACCTCGCAGAACTGGGCTGCACATTTCCACATGAAGGGCAGTGGGTGATTGTTACAAGATGTGGAGCATAGCATAGAACCTAACTCAGTACACCAAAAAAGCATAAATCCAAGAATGTATGCAAGGAACGTTTTTCTCTCTCTCCCTTTCCTCATTCAGACTAGTTATAGAAAGAGAAATTACTGAGTGCTAGAGTTTAGTACGAGTAACCCTTATAAAAAGTTCTCTGTAGCCAGCCTTGCAATAGAAACACTCAACCGCCCTTCTTCCCTTTGGGTTATTTTAAACACATTTGTGAGTAGTTCAACACCTAGAGCCAGACCCTGCAAAGACAGAAACACAGGAATAATTTTATTATCACAACCTGTCTTACAGGTCCTTCTGAGAGCAGATGTGCACACATGCTTTAAGAGAAAGGCATTGTGAATCATATCTGACTTAAATTAATTCTATACAAACTTCTATTGCTTCCTTTGCTTTTATAAAATAATGAGTTAGCTCCCTGGATGAAGATAGGCATAGATTACTGAGATCCACAGGATACTGGACCACACTTGTTCAAACCTACTGGCATCCTATGCCATTAATTAAAAGCAACAGCATGGACTCACTGCTGCTGGGCACTGGAATGAATACAATGTCAATTTAGCAGCTACATACTTTTCAGAATAAGAAATTGTGAGTAGACAAACCTACCTGTCAGGCCAAACAATTTGATTAATAATATTATTATGATTAATTCATAATAATGCAAAACCCTCCCAAAATCCAAAACAACAACAACAACCCAAAACCAAGAAACCTCTTCGGAAATACTCTCGGCACTTGTCCATGCTGATCTTTAGTGACTTTCCTTCTTCCCTCCCACTCCCACCAGGGGATAAGCAACAGCCTTAACATGTTGAAGAAAGATGCCAGTGAGTCTCACCCCTTCCACTAACATCCTTGCTTGCATGGCGATAGTACTTTCTAGTGACATTATAAAACAGATCCCAGGCAAAATACTTCATCATATCTTACTGTCTGCTAACCACAGCAAAATGTAGAGGTATTGGTATACCATGCAAATGTATACAGAATTAATTCTTGCTGTTCAGCTCCCCACCATCTTGCAATACTGTAAGAGCTTGAGAAATGACCTCAATCTGGATTTACCACATTAAAGATTTCTATTGCTGGTCTTGCCTCCCCATAATTAGCCTTTGGTATTTCAATATGGAAAGCCTTTTCTTTATCCAAGAACTCCAATTTGCTTTAGTACTTCTGCTTAATTATAATTTGCTGTTTGGGATTGCCAACTATTGAGTGCAATGTACTTTTTACAGGTGAGCAAAGAGAGGGAAGACAGAAATCAAGCAAACCCACCTAAAACAGGACCACAACACTGGCATTTTCTTAACTAAATCAGATTAGCACACATGCTTAACCAGCAGAAGGTGTACACACATGACTTCAGTAAGCTTCCCACAAGTTAAATCAATAGTGCTCTACAGCAGAGAGGTTCATTGCTCACTTAAGCTTAGCTACTGTTTGAAACAACGCACAGGTTAAATAATTGCAAATTCTAGAAATGTGCCAGGAAAGGAGGACTGCTTGTCTCTTCTAAGATTTGTTGCATTTCCTTGTCTTGCAGCTACAGTTCATAACTATATGCAGAAGTCCTAAGATTTCTAATAGTTAATTGGAGTCTTGATCACATTAAAATAACTATCCTGCAGCATAAAATTAACCTAAACACAGAGAAACAATTTCAAGCAAATGGCAATCTTGCTGATTGAGATTTTACAGATGTTGCAGGGATATTGCTTCCTTGCTTCTAGCAGTGCCTTAATTTTAAAACACAAATCTAAACACATCTTTAGAGTGTTGCCATCAGCCTTCACACATGGCTGCTGTAATCACTCCTCTCCTAAATTTTTCTTATTTTCCAAAAGGATTTTACTTATTTTGATCACAGCCTCTTACTCATTCTCTCTTGCAGTGCAGATAGTAAAACACAAATGTTATTCAAACACAGAAATCCTTAAAGTAGATTTCACTGGGGTAAGGGGCTATTTTTAGTCCAGCTAGCGCAGAGATGCACCGAAGTGTTTACTAGCTTGAACACAGGTCATAAAGTCTGCATTTGTCGTTACCAAAGACCACCTGCAGTTTAGATAATTTATGATCAGTGACAACTGTGTATTACTCTCCAACACGCAAATACATTTAACTCTTCTCTATCAGCCATAAAGCTCTTGAATGGACACTGCAGCAGTGACCTTTGTGGTGTCTCTCAAGTGTGCCTTTCCATCCTTGTGCCTACGGAAACATACAGGGGACTTGCTGCTCTCAGACTTACAGGCTTTTCAGGCTGCTCAGATCATCAAAAGGGAAGCCCCAGTTGGACATGTAGGGCCAAAACCCCTCAGGAAGCCTCCCAGAAACATCAGGCAAACTATCTGGAAAGCAAAATAAGCCCATCTGCAGAAGACAGTGGAAAGAACTCGAGAACTCAGACCTAAGAACTGCCTATGTTCCTGTATATCCACCACTTCACATTTTATCAATTCCAGTATTATTTCATCTCCAATTAACCTTGCAGGTAATTATAAGTCCTTGTGAAATATTCAGATATGAAATGCTAAGCCATTTACTTCACATGGTATTTCCAGTTATCTCTTCTACTGCCTTTATTACCTATTATGCTTATATAAGTTTCCTGTCGTCAGCCATCATCAATGTCCCTACGACAAATTCATGAAGAAGTTCCTAAAAGAGTCTCCTGGCCCACCTCTGCCTTGCTGACTGCTTAGGGTAGGAGACTGAAGGAAGTTGCAAAGGGCAACAAGATCTTAATTGATCAGGTGAGGGCAAATACAAGAATTTGATCAGAGGTAGTGAGTTACAGGATCAGGACGCAATTGCTCTATGGTGGTTCTTTTCTGCTCTATTAAACAATGACTGCATCTCAGTCCAGAAAAGCTGCTCTACCGTTCAACCCTGTAATAATACAAAGGATGGAAGAATGAATTGCATGGTTTTGAAAATCAAGGAAGTTCTCCCTGGGAATACTACATTATTATATTTGCCTACTGCAATACAAATATGATATGTTTAGATTTGTTCTCACCCCGATTTCCTCTACAGTCAACAGATAAAAGTGATGGTCAACAAATAAAGTCACCTGACAGTTATAATTTGGATTTTGGATTGCCTAGATTGAGAACAATGTAACATTTCTCTATGACTAATTACCAGATGAAACAAAAACAAGTTTGGTACTCTTTTTATAAGCCTAATGAATAGAATAGAGCTTTTGAAATCAAAACAGATTTTCATTTTTTCTCCTCTTTATAATCAATTAACGAAAAGTAATGCATAGATCATCTTGCATCTAAACCAGGTGCACAGCATTACCTGGAATCCATTCTCTAAGCACAGAAAACAAGTATGAAATCTGACTTTCAAAACAGAGTGACCACTCCATTCCCCACCAACTCCAGTTCACCATATAAATTATTCTGGATGGATTCTCATTTGTTATTTGGGTGAACACAAGCCTTCTTGCAAATAATGTCCATGGGAACCCAAGATTAGTCTGTATCACTTGTCATGCCTAGATGAATACTAACACTAATAATTTTACACAGTGAATTTTTATCTACCACGTGAATAACTACCATGACCTCCTCAACACCATTCCTTAGTATACTCAGAGCAATTAAAAACAACTATCCTGATGTTATTCCAAACTTTGATGAAGACAAGAGAAAGAATTCTAATTATTTCCAAAAATAATAAATTCTTTTAACTATATACTCATGGCTTTGAAAATGTTGTCTCTGAGACCTTAATTCATTTGCAATCAAAATATTTTTTGCAAAGGTACTGGGCAAGACAACCCTGGCAGGTCTCCTGGGGTTTGCTGCCAGACCACTGCAGTCTGCAAGGCTGGGCTTCTGCTTCTCCACCATCAACCACCAACCTGCAAGCCCTGGGAGAGCTGGCTATGGACAGGGCTTTTGGGGCTGGTCTGCTGGATCTTAGTAAGGTGCTTGGCAGTGTATGACTGGGTTTGGCGTTCGTGGAGACAGGAACTTGAAGCACTGGCTCCACTCCTGGCTCCATCCCAGGCTGGATGCCCTGGGAATTCAGGCACATGCTGCTGAAACCACCAGGAACTCCTGCTTCTCTGTAAAGAGCTCCTCCAGCTCAGCCTCCTGAGCCAAAAGGCCAAAGCAGCTCAAAGATCTCAGGTGCAATGCAGCAACAGATTCAGAGCCAGTGCTCCTCTCAAGCAGGAAGCCCCTACTTGGTTCATTTGAGAGTTAAAAAAAGACCAGTCAGAAATTTTATACTTTAAATGCTTGCAAGAAGCAGCCCATTAGCTAAGATCACACAATACTTCTGTGTTTTTTCATAGAGGGACACTGCTTTAAAAAGCAAGCTGACACATTCTGCACTGGCTTTATCTTCTAAATGATTTCACATTCTGTGCCAAAGTCAGCACATTATAATAATCTTGCCCTGGAATGGAATGTGGGAGAAATTATTTATTACAAATATTCACATACATATCTACTTCTCAAAATAATCTGATGTTTGCTCATAGTAGTAGCTGGAACAATAAATAGATTAACAACTTATTATCTCTCTCTTCTCTGTTAAGAAAAGATTATAGTTCTCTGCTCCTTGGCAAACACTTTGGATTGTGCAACAACATTACATTTCATTATGCATCACTGTCACTTACTTTTGTGCTATGAAGCTCTTGTGTGAGATGTCAAATTTGTTTAAAAAAAAATCTTTGAAGTGAATTAAATCTTAGGCTGTTTCATTCACTTGCTTATTGATGCCTTTAAATGTCTTCAAAATCCATGTTCCTTACAATGCAGGTTGAACTGCAGATTACTTCAAAAAGTAACACTTGTTCACAATTCTTGAATTAGCTTACACTGCTGAGCCACATGGAGCCCAAACTTCAGCCTGGTTGCATAAGTGATTAAAAAAAATACACGCAATTGAAACTAAGGATGCCAGATTTACCACTGGGATATTCTGCTGCGTTTCCACTGATCTCCATAGCATTAGTTAATAGCCAAGGTCCACACTTTGCATTCCAGCATGCTTGAACAACACCCTGAAGAGCAACGCTTGGGGCTCTGGAGAGCTTCTCAAGACTAACAGAGCAGAGGGGAGGTGAACAAGGACAAGATGCCACTGATGCCTTGAGGTACATCTTCATAAACCATCAGGGAAACTCTAGAAAGACACTGAGCTCTAACAGGTTTTCAGAGATCTGATTCACCAAGAGAAAAAACAGGGCACTTGGTGCTAATTGTGGTAGAACTTACTGACTGCCACTACTATTTAATCAACATATTTAATGTCATTCATTACGATGAATATTCACTTACTGATAAACAAACCTTGTGTCGCATTTGTCAGCAATAATCAGTTCTTCTGAGGAAGGCTAAAAGCTTCCCAGCCCTCTGATGAACATTCTAAAATACACCAAGACAACCAACAGTAAGAAACTGAAATTGGCTCTTTAAGCTTTATGTTCAACTGGCTGATGTACATCTCCTCAGACTCTCATGATGTCTGAGAGATTAAAAGCCCTTTTGGCAGTGTGACCTTTGCATGTGTAGGGTAATCTGTATCTCCTGCACATCAGATCCCTGCCTCTCTTGTCCTCCCAAACTCATTTTCAAGCTTTCAGTTGTGCTCAGCTAAAGATAAAGGGGGTTCAGCGCTATGCGGGTGAACATGCACAGCTCCTGCTGCTTTTGGGGTAGGATCAGAAAAATAGTGCTACTCCCACATGTTCATATTAAAAAAGCAGTAAAGTTGAAAGAAAAACCATGGTAGAGGGATGCTGTATTTTGGGAAACAAAATAGATGATCCCCAATTTAGAAGGTTTATACAGTCATGCAGTGAGGCCTCAAATTTCAGGACAGCCCAAGAAAAGCTTCTACAAACCCAGCAGAATCAAGTTCTCCAGCTCAAGTACAGCAGACCTAGGGCTCTGATATAATGTACAGGGATTACACAGTGGCCTTACAATACTCTTTCTGAAGATTAGTGTAAGATTTCTTTCTCGGATACCGTAATTATGTCAAGAGTCAGTCCCATTTCTTCTAGCCATCAATACCTTTATGCACTGTCATTAATATATTTCTAATTTTCTGATTCCTAAGGAAGAGATCCCATTAGGATTTGGTGTAATGCCTTTTTCTCACACAATCTTATTGTATAACTTGCCAGCAAATGTATCCACCAGGGAATGAAACACAGAATTTATCTGATGTTCCTGCGTTACTGCCCTGGAGCAGATGCTCCAGCACAGATTTTCAGATTACCAAGATGGGGTAAGAGGAATGTCATGGCCTCTGGTAGTCTGTGTAGGGACATTTATCAGAAAGACAGCTGGCATAAGACTGCCTTGTTCTTGTCCTCTGATGTAGCAAAAGACACTTTAAATATGTTTTTGAGTAATTAAGTAGAAGGTTATTTCTAAAATACAATAGACTGAGGAATTCGTTCCCCCAGGTGATGAGTTTGTGTTGATGCTGAAATAGACTCAGTAACACGGCATAATCCTTCCTCTCAGCCTCCACATATGCCAGTGGATATTTCCATTAGGGACACGGCTTACAAGGCACTCAGACAAGAGGTTGGAATCATAGCTTACTGCCCCAACCAAACATTAGGCTGTCCTTGAGTCTATTTTCTTGAGGTCAAGAAAACTTCTCCCCTACTCTGGTAGGATGGAAACATCTGGAGTATCTCATTTTGACAAGTCACAGAACAACTAAACACTTAAGAAGAAAAGTAATCTGTCAGCTTGTGGGGTAGAAGAGATTTTGAATCTCAAAACGCAGTGGTGGCAGAAAGTTGTGCAAACATTAATGAAACTTCAGATTGCAATCCTGTGGTTGTGAACAAGAAATTTTACATTTTCTCTAACAACAAATAAATGCAACTCGTGCAGAAAAGGAAAAAAAGTCTTACATGAGAAAACAAGCAGCAAGGGAAATTAGTTTGTAAAACTTCATTCCTAAAATACTTACGTATCTGGCACGGGTCAAGCACTAGAAAAGACGCATGAAGGAGAAAGGTTGCGATGGGCATCCATGTCGCCACAGCTCTGGAATGCTGCAGTGTATGTTTAAAAAAAGCTTTCTGAGGATTGCAGGATCCACATGGCACGGTGCACACATGGTGCATAGTATGGCATTAACTGAGGGGAGGATCTGAACAAGGAAAACATCTGCATCTTCTCTTTTTTACATGGCTACAATGTCTCCTTCACGAGGGAATTAGGTGCCCCATCTGCATCAGAGCTAGCGCTGGCCAACACACAGTCTTCCTCTGGAAAGGATTTTTTTCAAAGGACAAAAGCTGCTTTGAGAGCTGAACTTGAAGCTATTCTGCTCACAATGTATTTCAGTAACATTCTTTTTTAAATCAGCTCTGATACAGTTTTCCTGAGTTTTAGCTTATTACGGTAATATTTGCATTTTTTCAATGTGCTTTCAGTGTTGAAAAGCCACAAGGTGGTGAACAAAACTGATCATGTATATAAGTACCACGAGAGACCTGACAAAAATAACATTTAACCAGTGAGGAGATGCCCACAGGACACATGCACGTGGATTTACCCATTTCACTGTGCATGACTTGGCTCTGTAATACATGTTTTACATCGGCTTCTGCCCTTTGTTCACACCAAACCCTTATAAGAAGACTGACAAGCTCTTAGGAGGATATGAAATTACGCACACAACAGAACACACATAAGCCATGACTTAATTCAGAAGTGTCCTTAGGTGGCCACCTTTTCCTAGAGTATTTCCAGCTTCCACAAAAATTTCTGGAAAGCAAGAGACCACTACTTAAAAGTCAGCAACTGTTTAGCTTGAGTCTTACATCTATTTATCTTTTTTTCCTTGTAAGGTTTCCATGTGACAGGAGAGTAATTTGCAACTGATAGCACTGAGATGCATGACTTTGCATACATTACCCACTATGGTGCAGCATAGAGATATTTCAAGATAGCTTAAAATAAACTGGCTTGAGCACAAGAAATGGATTGAGATGTAACACAGAGCTCCACCCACAGCTTCATCCATCCCAGCAAGTCCCAAAAGCAACTGGCATGGCTTGCAGATACATTAGGCCTGGATCAGTGCCCACCTCTGCCACTCCTACCCCATTCTGAGCAGGCATTTTATTCAATTTTAACAGCACTTCTGCAGAGAAAGTTTAGGTTCCTGCTACCCATGTCCTCAGTGCACAGCTACTTGTCACCAGCCCTTGCAGTAACACCCACATCAACATCAAACAGGCAAACTATCTGTGCCACATGCCACAACAGCAGCTGTGGCATCTGCAGAGGGCAGGAGCCTAAACCCCTCCCTCAGAACCCCATGGAGACACTGGAGACCCTGCTCTGGAACAACCACCGTGATAGCTTACACTGCTGCCACACTGGGCAGGGGTCAATGTAAAAGTAAGGAATAAAGCTTTCATGCACCTCAAAGGTGATTTCCAATGAGTGGAGAAGGGGAAATGGGAGAGGAAAAGATATTTTCTCCAAATTTGTATGGGACATAAAACTTCCTTCTTAGCATACCAGGTCCTTTCAGAATATAAAAATTGTAGTGACTGAAAAAATAACAAGATGATGACATAAGAATCAAAACAAAAATTAGGTGTCTGAGACACAGAAGTGTTTTCAAAACTATATTAATACTTTTGAACTAAAAAAAAAAAAGTTTTGTAAAATTTTCAATGTGCTCTCCTTTTTGGCCTGAGCAATTATATGCTAAATGTTCTTAAAACTGCAAATATCAAAGAAAGAGATTCAGATTCACTCTTTCAGTGAAATTCCTGATTATGTAGGAAGAAAGTATCTAAACCCTAAAGAGTTAAAAGATAAAACATTTAGTATACTTTCAAATATCAAGTTCATATTCAATTGTTCATCAAGTTTACCTCTTCCCAGACTGAGGGATGTGATCTTTTCTGGCTTTAAAGCACTTCCTAAACATCACTTCCACAACACCACCTAAACAAACAATGGCACTTGTATGCATAGCGCATATTTTATGATCTGCTACACCAAGATTTCCTGAAGTGTGTTCAAGAAAAAGGCCACATGGAAGAGGACTTCTTTCCACATGCATGACCTAATTCATCTTCAGTTGCTTCTGGTTTTTGGGAGGTTTTTAATGCTTCAGTTCAATTTTTATTCTACTCCCTCCTCCAGTCAAGAAAGGCATCTAGAAATGTGAAGAGTAAGTCCAGGAAAAACTCACAATTTATTACAGAGGCTTACATAAAAGCAAAAACAGCCGCAGTGGATTAATGTATTTCCTTTCCCACAGCTTTTTCAGTTTAACCATAACTGTGCATATTTACTGCAACTATTCCATCTGCCAGCGGCATTGTGCTGACACATCCAGCACACAGGCTGGGGACTGATGGCAAGGAGGCAGGTCCCACCACTGCTCTCAAACATTGTGATTAATACAGCATGAAAACTGGTGAAAAGCCACACTTACAGACACTGCTATCAACAGTGACCCAAATCCTTGTTATTTCAGCCCTTTATCCTAAACGTGAGTCAAGTCTTTAACAACATAAAGTGCTTATAAACAAAAACTAAAATAGATTGTCATCAAAAGCTTAAGGGCTATAATCAGAATCGCTCCTTTTTCTTACAAGTCCTGCATAGCCTGTGTAGAGGAAGAAGAAATGGCTAATGTGGGCATTTGGTTTTTCCTTTATGAAAAGCACTACAACCAAAGAGGAGGTACTTACCTTTTGACAAGGTCAAATAGAGTCCACATCGCTGTCAGAGTTTATCCTTTGAACCCAATCCTTTCAGCAGGCATATATATAAACACACACACTTGACAATATGGGAAGCGGTACTGATAGATAAGTTATGTAAATGATACAGCATACTATAATCACCTCTAAACTTATTCTTGGAGTTCAGAGGTGTTCGGAAGAGATCAACCAGCCACAATGTCACTCCAGTGCCCCAACATGACAAACCCACTAACTGCAGCAGTGTGACAGTAATTCTTCCTACAGCTTGGTGACCTCTTTGCAAACCTCTCTCCAGCCTAACACTGGCCTGAAAAAACCTAACTCCTCCCCAAACTGAAAAAAGTGTATAGAAGCCTATATTTTGCTTCCATGTCATGAACTTCAAGAAAAGTAGTATTTTCTTTTCTTGTTTGTGATAACAAGTCTGTTTTGGGGGCTGGTTATTTCTGAAGTGTCATTCTTAATTACTAACAAACAAGTTGACTGCAATTCTGACACTGACTTCAGAGGTCCACCAGTTTCAGTGGGGGGTTCACCCCTCTTTCATATTTTCTTTCTGTCCAACATTTTCTACATGAGTGATAGAGAACTCCCAATTGCAACTGGCCAAGACTGGCAAACTCACAGCAAAATGTGGCCATTTTAGCAGCTTGAGAAGGCCACTGAAAGCCACACATAACCCCCAGTTGTCAAGAAAGCTGAAATCCAGAGGTCTTCAGACTACTGGAAAATAGAGCCATCCTGATCACAAGCATCCTACTGACGCACCAAGCAACAGCAACACAGACAGAACCGGATAAAGTAAACCCACGTATTTCCCACACGATGGTAACATTGCCTCCTTCCAGAGGTTAAAGTAATGCACTTACTTTAACCTTCGCCAAGAGTAATAGGCAGGCTTGGTGATACAGATATTTATTCACTGGGAATACAAATCAGACATATCAGCTTGCTGTGCAGAAGTCAAAAAAAAACATCCAACCTCAGATACTTCCAACCGGGCTTTACATTAAAAACCATGGTATGAACACAGCCAGCCTTTCTCTGCCCCATAAAGTTTCCTGGCAGGTGCTTTTTCCTTAGAGACGACTTTTACCATTGATGATGCACATCAATGCTTTTCATGCCTATTTGAAAAAGCTGCAAGCTTTCTTAACCCTCTGCTATAAAACTTAATCATTTACATCTTAGCACAAATAATATTTCCATGTGCCTCACTAGTCTCATCTGATATCAAGCTGTGAAAAAAGAATCACCTACTGATCCTGACAGGCTTAAAGGTAATAAAATGACTTTTGGTCAAGAGAGTCAGTTAATACGGCAGTCTCATAAAGGAATCTTATAAGAAATATCACCCATTGCTGTTCATAAACACAAGCCTGGTTTGGCTATATTCAATTACAAGCAAAGAAGGATAATTAAACAGTTCATGATATGGAATGGCTAAAACATGTGCAATCTTATTTATGTTCNTCCTGCCCGAGCCCCGACACACCGCTTCTGCCCTAAATATTCTGGGAAACGTAACAGCCTCATGCTTTTACTTCGCTAATACATTTTTAATTAGTTTTTGCAGTATCATGGTAGATTACGGAGCTGTAAATTAGATTACGGTCTGTAATTTCATCTGCCCTATATTCCAGTCGCTACTTTTTCCAGATCTTACAGAAGTTAGCAAATAATTCCCAGGTATTTTTATTTTGCATGTTCCTTAAAAGTATTTGAAAAGAAAGTGCTGATAATTGGTTTGGATATAAAAATTGAAAGGAATCTAATGTAAACTTTATTTTTTTTTTAAAGTCAGTTAGTTTCAAGCCTCCTAAACTCATAAAATAAAGGAAAGAAGACACCTTACAAAATACGTGTGTGTGTGTCTAGACAGGGAATTCATAACATACGCGACAGCTTTTTATTTCCAGTTCATTTTCAAGCGTGTGGGTAACACACTACGATACTTTTTGTTCAACAAACACTTTCCCCTAAACTGGAAGAATAAAAATGGCTCTATAAAGGAAAAGTACAGTTACACAACTGAAAGAAAACTATTTTCAAGGTATTTAAACACACGCAAAGGAAAACAAATTTATATCCTTTAAAATTTTAAAATGCAATGTTAAGCCCACAGTAATAGTTAAAGATAATAATTAGTTGACTTCTGTATTATAACATGGACTAGTGGTAATTAAAAATATTTATGTAATGATCTATTCTAGATATCCCCCACAAAAATCTAATGCCAAACACGTCAAAGAATTTTCTGACATGAAAAGCTTGTATTATTCAATCTTTGTAGTACACTGACATTTAACTATAACATCAAAATGCTTTTGCATTTATTCCCTGTACGCTCTGGACAGCACAGAACTTTCTGAGCTCAGTGAGGATTTCAAGAAAATTTCTTCATTGCCAGTATTAACATGCTTACGTTAACTTCAGAGAAACAGAAATTATGTACTATTTTAACTACTCTCATATACTGATGAAATGCCTCATTCAAGAGATTAATTTTTTTCCCTTACCACCATTCAACAGTCCTTCATATTTGCTATATTTTCCTTAGATTGTTCCTTTTAGAAATACGCAGAAATTTACTTAAAATTTACTAAAAAAGAGTTTGAAAATATTTGACTGAAAAAGATAACAAAATGTCAATTCAAGTCAGGTATTACTATTTTTTTAAATCAAGTTTCTAACATTAAAAAATTACTGTTAGGGCATTCACAAAGAAGGAGATGTTTTAAAAAAGATTTTCCTACTATAACAGACAACACCTAGGGTTATTTTCATTGTACTTTATTCCAGCAAGCCAACAGTATAGCAGCTTCTAGTTGTATGTGCAACTCAAACCTTTCAGAACAGCAATACAGAAAAACAAATTTCTTAATGTTGAATAGATTGCTAGCAGCATAGTAATGGAAAACGATTCTAAGAGTTATAACAACTATGATACTTTCTCCCAAGTAATTAGAAAAACAGCTGCTCTTTACATTGGGATTTTTGTTTATAACTGTTACCCTTTCTTTTCTTTTTACTGCTAGGTGATATTTTATTTCACAGTAAAAGGAAGTGCATAGCCAGTTTTAGATTCTGAAGGATTACAGGGCATTAAGACTGCCAGAAGAAAGAGTGAAGGCAAACTGTGAACCAGCCAGATTAACACCAATGCTGTCATCAGGATTTTCCTTCCAGCACCTAACTTTTTACATTTAAAATATTCTCTGTTTTTTTTAGATTTATAACTAATCCTTCAAAGAATCTTACCATTATCTTTATTTGAACTTATTAAGTAGATATGTCCAGTGCTAAAGTTTCAGTATCTTGCAGACTTCTCTGCTAAGAAGGATGTAACAAACCCATCTGAGACATTAACTGTTTTGTAATTTAAGGCTTTTTAAAGATTTTTTTTTTTAAGACAACAATTATACAACAAACGGAATTGAAAATTCATTCTTAGGAACCAAAGCTGAATGCAAAAAAATTTTAATATTCTGAGCACATCCCTGAGACTTGTACTCAAGAAAACCAGCAGAAACTCAGCTGACTGAAATACCCATGAGCATCCTTAACTTTTGGAATTTACCATAAAAATGAAACAACATGAATAAAGACGCTCAACTGCCCCTGAATAAGTACTGCATCACCCCCCTAATTACAAGGGTTTTCCAATATTAAAAACATCAAACACAAGTTGATATACTCTTAAAATTACGTGCTATCATAAATGATGAGGAGTGAATATAAGAAGCAGTCACTGACTACTAGTCATTATGTACTAGTTTCAATAACACATAATTACAATTATGGTTGTCAACCCTTTACTTTCAGAGCTTTCCTACAAACTTTAAAATTCCAGAAATAAAGATGACTGTAATCAGTAATTTTTTTATTACAACTGTTTTGTAAACTTTACTGCAACATGTAGTCTGAAACAGATTCTTTATTTTTATATTAAGAAATTCTACACTACTTAATATGCAGGCAATTAGGCCATTGAAAAAAAAAACAACTTTGAAATAGAAAGTAGGGCTTTTTAAGTTTCCCAGACAAGTTCTGTAACTGCTATTCCTTAAATCTAGCAGCGTTAAGAGTCAGGGCATGGTAGCCCATTATGGTTTCCTCATTGCAAATGAAACAAACAAAATAATACATACCCAACAAATCTTTTTGACATGACACACAAAAACCAACAACAAATTCAATAAAAGTAAACAGCACTACTTATGTAAAATTTTGACAGAATTCTCCAACAGTAAATTTAGTTGAAAACAGACAGATGAATTGATATGAAGAAGTATAGAAACACAAATTGTCTACTAAAATATTTCTTCCTTTTATTAGCTAGCCATTTGCTAAAAGCTGATGCTTGGGCCATTTTCACTGCACATTGATCGGAGGAAACACCTTCATGCTTTATTGAAAATGCACAGGTATTTTTTAGCACTCTTTCAAGCATAGAAGGAACTTCCTTAAACAACCTGGTTATGTGTTTAATATTCTCTGCTTCATTGAACATTCACACAAATTAAATCAACTAAAACAGAAAGCAATCAACAAAAGTAAAGGCATGAATTTGATGTGTTCGCTTACAAAATTCTGAGTGGACAATGAAATGCAGTAAAAACCACTCAAAGATTTTACTTGTTTGTTTATTATTTCGTTTTATCAGTTGTTTGGGGGTTTGGGAGGGGTTTTAATAAAAGGTAGAAGCAGGCTAAACAGTCTCCCCAAAGTTATTTGTTGAAATTATTTTACAGTTTTCCAAAGGAGGACTGGGTTCAGATTTTAGGGTTCAGAACCACGAGTGGAAAATCTGCCCAAACTCCAATCTCCCACACAATACAGAAACTCGGCCCCTAGGGGATTTAATCTATCAGAAATCAGCTCCAGTGATAAGATGCAAATGCTGGGTCCAGTAATTCCAGGTGTTCTCAAAGCCATGTTAGCGTCACAAATGGAGAGGATTTTAGCCTTCCCCACATCCTGTTTAAAAAGCAGATGTGGGGGCTCCCCAGACCCTGACAGACAACTCTTTGTTCTCAGTTGACTGGAGGGCATCCAAGCAGTCGGCTAAAGAAAATGGGCTTTCTCTGTCCCTGTTGCGTTATGAAGGAAAGAAAATCACTAATTCCATTGGCTCTTTAGGAGGCACTTCTCGATGAGAGTGCTCAAGGTTACCAACATCTACACAGGTTTGACAGTTGGCTTATTTTAAGGTGATTTTTATTTTGTTTTTCTCTCAAGCCCAAAAATACAAGTGAATGAATTTTCATGAATAACATCTTTAGGATTGAAAATCTGTTGATGAGAATTTATTGGGCTTGGGCTTTAAACTGTCTCGGCTATTCATAAAGGAGTATTTGAAATCACTAACTGAACGCAATGAGTTAATTTTCCTGCACAACAAAGCCAACATTCCTATTCTTTCTTTAGCCATTTTATTGAGAAATACAGAATTTATTCATCCTGCTGGTCCTTTAACGTATCTTAATATTGGGTATTAACATCTACTTTACTTAAATACCAGAGAGCATGTGGAAGACTTCCTGGGAGGTTTCCTGAAGCAAAGATTCAGAAAAAGAACTGCTAAATCTAAAACAGAAATTTTCAAGCTCTAGGGGAACTAATGAATAACATACAGAAAACCTCAAGCCAACTGATTCTGGAAATTTTGTATAAAATTAAAATTCTGAGAGAGTGGAACAGGAGTCTCTAAAATATTAATTTTTGGTACAAGCTCACTGTGAGATACGATGAAAATATTAAAAGGAATAAAAAACGGATTTTCAAGTTCCTGAAACAGAAAAGTTCATGCTGCCTCCTGCTCCTTGAGGGTAATAAGATAGGACATATTTACTGGTATAACTTATTGGATAATTGGGTAATTTACTGGAGTTATAAAACAGGATGATTTGCTTACTTATATGCTTAGTAATATATACGCACTGAGTAAAAAGGTACACATAAAGAACTCTTTCAGAACTAATTATTTCTAAGGAATACAATTCCGTTCTGATTTTATTAAGTGTACTTTAACAATGGAGTATTGTAAAAGATAAATAAATCTCATGTCCCATAAATGTGGTATTTGATATATTTTGCAAATGAGTTACTATTAATTTGCAGCTTAAACTCCTTCCCATGTTTCCTCCCAGTGCTGTACACAGCAGGGCACTGCCAGTACTGAAACGTTTTGCTGTAGTTCAGCCACTCCAGTGCTCAGCCACACCACGCTGCAACAGCGACAAGATTATGAGTTTTCTTTGCCACTCCATTTACTGGGAAACATTTTACTCAAACCGTATTGAAGACCACCAGTAAGATCTGATAAAAAAGTAACCTCTCTAGCTTTCACTCCAGCTAAAATAAAAACACCCAGGTCATTGCTTTAGAAAGCAAACTCCAAGTGAAGGACAACAAAATACTGCTGAAGGGATCTGTTACGCTCAGCATGGTTCTATATTCTGCTGACTTGTATTACCTGTTACATGAAGAACCTGAAAGCTGGGGTTTGGAAAATTTAAAAAGTCACCATGACAAATTTTAACATAGAAAAACATCAGTGTGTAGCAGATGTTAAGCCGTTTCTACTACTCAAGCAGACTATTTTGGCTGTTTAAATCCTTGAAGATAGGTGGCTAAAAGAAATAATCCCAGCTTTCCAACCGCAGAGGAGGAGAGGACCTGGCTGGGACCAAAACAGCTCATTCTTTACCACAGTTCATTTTTCCTGGGTTTTTTTTTTTCCTTCTAAGATTTTTTTCCCATTTTGACAGTTTCAAAACGGGTGAAGGACATTAAAAAACATCAACGTTTCCGTTCGGCAACTCCACAGATCTCTAACCAGGAACCAAATACAATCCACTGAAAAAACAGACAGTACACTATTTAACAGGTAAACTCTTCTGTATCTACTCATCCAGTCCTAGGAATCACAGGGGATTAATCCACATTTACAATCCACAGGACTAGGGAGTGCTTCAGAGCAGCCTATGCTGCTAAATTTATAATTTTTTTATAAGAGCATTTCACAAATCTGTGTAGTCAGAATTATAAACTCCCAGGACAGAGTGACCACATTGTCTGATTTAGATTTTTTAGTTAATAACTAGGACTGTTTGTAGTTAATATAGAAACCATTTATTGTAATAGTAATTAATAAGAAACACCAACAAATTTTTCCTGAAGGATATGAAGATCTTTGTTGCTTCGGGAAAAACAGGGCCATAATTAGGCTACGATTTACTCTGTGGTTTCAACTTAATTTCCGTTTTTCACCTGATACTGAGAAATTATCTATAGCAATATAAGTAAGAAGCACAATATCAAGGAAGTATCTGTTCAGCTCTTCTAATTAGTTTTTAAACTTAGTCAATACCAACTTTTAGCACTTTTTCTAATTTGGTACAGAAATACTGTGAGTTAGATTTCATAAAACTCGTTCTAACCACTTTAAACCAGTTCACCCAGGTCCATCAGATTAATATTGCAGGTAAGTAACATTTAGACATAAAGCAGTTAACACACTGAAGATGTTCAGAGAAGACCTTACCCATGAGCTACTGGACTGTGGAAACTGCCTCGATGATAACCATGTTTTCCCTGATTAAGAATTCATTTTGAAAGAATTTTAGTTTTCCTTTGTTCACAGCAGTAATTTCCTCTCATACAGAGATTTTCACCCATTGCCTAATAAAAGTACATAGATGCAGGTGTTAAATAGTAGTTTCTGCAAGGCTTCACTAACACAAGTTCGAATACCCAAAAAAGAAAATTAGGGTGACAGTATGTATTATTTATCACTATTGCCAATTACACAACAATTTCTCACGTTGGTAGGCATGTCAAAAATTGGCATAAAATAATGTCCATAAGCTCTGAAACGAGTATTCTGTATTTACCATGAGGAAAATATTCCTGTAGTGTATTTTCTGTGATATGATTAAGTTGAAGAGACAGAGGCAACTTAGTGGTTATTAATAATTACATTTTTATACAGTCTGAACGCACACAAAGAACATTTCATTTTTCTGTTAACAGAGAAGTTTATGAATTTTCACTTCCTACTTCAAAGTTCTGCTTAAATTTTGCAAATGTGTCTTTAGATAGGGAATCGTTTGTTAGTTAAATACTATCCCTATAATGTACCACCTAAATACCTATATTGAGTAAATTGTTTCTTCTCTTTGCCCCTTCCCTTCCAGTAAAGGAAGTTGCTATAATATGCAAGAGACTGAAAACAGAGGAAAAACTACCACTTTACCAAAACCACCTATATTTAACCGTAGTGATAAATGCACAACCTCTTACAGGATTTTCTTCTTGAGCATTACTTATACCTGCAGATTTCATAAGTTTTCACATCTACAGTTTATTTACATTATTTTATTCAATTTTTTAAATACCAACATAAATTAGGCCAATTAAAACATACAGTTTCTCAGTTATGTTATTCTTTATTGTTAACCCACAAACAGAGACAGAGTAGCAACCCTGCAGTTAAACTGCTTTGCTCTTTCAACACTGCAGAGTCCAAGAATTTGGGGAAGAGGGCAGTGTCAAGCCAAAACACTAAATGGTTCAACAAAAGCCATCATTTAACATAATGTGAGTGAATCTGCCCATTACCACACTACAGCACAAAGCAATTTTTTTGCTAAAAAAATTCTAACAGTTTGCACAGAATTTGATGTGTTCCTTCTAAAGCTTCCTTCAATGCCTTACCTTTATGAAGACCTATATTTAGTTACAACCACTTATCCAGCAAAAAATCTTTTTTAAAATGCACATAAATAACCTCTCCTTAAATAAAAC
>VYZQ01015612.1:36746-52672 GCA_013400655.1 Mystacornis crossleyi | reverse complement strand
AGTCATAGAAACAACGGCAAAATACGGTACTGCACTACAGATTAATAAAAATTGCCTAATTGAGATTAATTAGAAATTGAGAGCTGAGGTGGGAAGAAAAATGTAGTAAGAATGTTAAAGGAACACTTGCATCATAAAAAATCTCACTTGTATCTGAATAATTTTTAACTTATTTGTGCTAAATTTATCCTGTACTACTGCTGCAAGTAAATAGATGCATGAAAGTGTTTTAACCATATTATGCCTAAAGAATTTACTTCTAGACAGACAGCTTTTACACTGGCAGATAACTTTTTTCTTTTAAAATTAGAAGGTGACGGCAAATTCACAAAAAGCAGAAGAGAAGTAAAATCTTTTAAAAACACTGTCTTTTGATCAATTGACTTTCCTACTGGCAGTACCACTTTAAACTGCAATGGAATTTTAAAAACTGTCCCAAGATATCCAAATCAAACTCAGGGTATCTAACAAATTTCTCAAGTTTCTATGACTAATAGTGTATCACAGAGTTGATAGTTATCGGCTAAATGCGATCCTGACCTTTTGCGCTTGCGGCTGCGAGCCCTGCAGTCTGTGCGCTGAGCCAACACAAAATCTATGCTTACAGCAGCGCTCTGCACGCCAAAAATCCTCCCAGGCAGGATCCCCACTCAGTTTACAGCCTCTTTAAAATACAGGAAAGGGTTCCTAGAATCGCAGTAGGTTCCCTACTCCTCCTCAGGAAGGTAATATCTTTTACAGTTGCTCCCTCCTTCATCAAGAAAATCAAATTTGTTTTGATGAGAGACCTTGTAGTGCTAGAAAGCAGCTGTTAATAGAGCATTTTCAGGCTTTAGATAAATGTATTTCCAGAACATAAAGTTTTCACTTTCTAAGTCTGAAAAATCTCTGGCCTCTCTCAGCCAAACAAACGTTGAATTTCTATTCCTACCAGCTTAAACCTTAAGTCAGTGGGCTAGATTTCTGAGCAAAAACCCTTCCAGGTGTCCAGTTTGCTGTGATTCTCTACAGCATTTCTTACAAACAGGAAGAAGCAATGGATATTTCTACTTTGTGCTTTATACACAAGGTTCAGCTGTTGAGGAAGGAGCAGCCAATTATTACACCAAAAAAAATCTAAAATCAAAGAAGTCTTGGTAAAGGAGAAGAAACTAGGAATATGGCAGATCTGGACATAGCAGGACATCAGGAAGACTAAAAAGATTTTGTGTGGGAGAAAATCTGAAGAAAAAGTTGCTGAGGAGCAGAGGAGGAAAGGGAGGTCTGTCGGAGAAGGACATGAAAACGGCATCCTTTCAGGACGCTTTCCCCTCCTCCACCCCCTCTCACAGCCCTTAAATCACTGGTTCTCCACAAACTCATTGCAAAAAGAGGCAAAGAGGTTACATGAAACTGAGCATCACAGCTCTTCTCCTCGGCTCAGCGGAATACTTAATGAAAAATGTAATTAGGTCTCTGCTACTCTTCAATTTCCAAAAGCCACTGTCATTAATTTTGTTTCAGAGGACAAGCTGTAGCAATCAGAATGGCAAAGCACATTAATCACCAGTAACACTGCAGTGAGCAAAGACAACTTGAGCCAATAAACAAGCCCGGCTGAGTGACTACAAACGACAAATGCTCCTTACAAGCAGCCAAACTGAAGATCATCAGGAAACTGTAAAATGAGACACGAGCATCACGCAAACCTCTCCTCTTTCCCTCCTTCCCTACAAGGGGCTGTTCTGACACTGAACTGTGGAATTCCCCAGAGACGTGATAAAGGAAAAATAAAAACAGCTACGAGTTAATCAATGCCATGCATGATAAAAACCAGATGAGGAAGTCACTGGGTAAAACAGCAACACACAACCATTAAAAAAACAACTGTTGGAAACTGCTCTGCTTCCCAGTGTGTCTCAGCTCCTGTTCCAACCCTCCTTGTCTTAAAGCCTACAGATAGGGTAGAAAGTGCTATGCCAGATCAGATCAACTAACTCAGTGATCTGAACCTGCCAATGGCAACCTATGGGCAGCTGGTTCGTAGATAATGAGACAACCGCATGATACTAAACCCACCTCAGGAAATTTTCTCATTTCCAGAAGCTAGTAAAAAACATGTATTTATATATCTTTTGCTATTCTTCTCTCCATCCCATTTTTGTGGATTTAACCAAAGGGTAGGATAGCCTAAAGAAGTGCCTACAAAACCCACTTTATAGGATAACTGCCAGCAGACTGAAACCTCCTACCCCAGCCCTAATCTCCCTAGAACACTTCTTGTACGTGGATTCAAGTGAGAAGCCCTACACAGCTGGATGTCAGGATGCACAGGGAGTTTTCCTTCCCCATGTACTCCTCAAATCCTCCCTCTTCGCAGCAATACTGCACCTGTCCCAGCACAGTACCCCTGGCGCCTTCAATTAATGCTGAGAAAATCCTGAGTTAAGTGCCTACTTAAATTTGATGGGTTTGCCATTCAAATGATGGTGTGTCAGCCTAATAAAAGCACCGGTTAGTAAACAACATTACTGCACGAACACTGGCAGAATTATGAGCAACTGCAAGCTGCAATTAATTTGACCTTAGCCACCATGCCCACACAACCAGTGATGCTAATGCTGTCATTTTATTTCAGATCAATGTAAACAGCAACAAATCAACATTCCTGCCATTTCTCCAAAGAGGAATCAAAACTACCCAGTGCAGCTAGAGGAATTTGCAACTGAACAGATGTAAACTACTTCATAGCCCTGAGGAAAATGGAATTCATTCACCAACGTGTATCTTGAGCTAAACTAATCCGAGTTGCATATCCAGTTCTCGAAGAGCTTTGAGTAGCAATCAATCTTCCTGCATTCACCAAGTGATTTGTTAATCTGCAGTTTTCATAACATAATAAAGAACATATGGATTAACCAGCTATTGTTCATAACAACCTGATGAGCTTCTTAGAGTCTCTTGGTTACTTACTGAGTATAATAGTATCCAGTGCAGTGAAACAAACTGGGCAGTATGGATTACATCATGTTCTACCATCTGGAAAACATTGCAATATAATCACTAATACTGTGAAGCCTCCTGAATCCGTTCTTCATTTATAACACAACTGTTTGAGCTCCAAAAAGACCATCTGAAGAGTGATTTGTAAAATATGTTACTGAAATCCTAAGTAGGATATTGTTCTTAATAAAAACCATACCTAAGTACAAACTTGATTTTCAGCTTATATCCTTAACCAATTATGTACCAATACAAATCTCCACTGGTAAGTTCTCTTGCTAAATCCATTCTTGCAGTGGATTAGTTAGCTTAAAGAAACCACACTGGGATAAAGCTTTCCAGGACCAGCAAGGTGATTTGAACATGCCCCAGCACTCGGTTAGCACCCTCTACTAGGCATGCAGAGAGACTCAAAAGTGTGAGGACATTAGACAACAACATAGAAAGCTGGATCCCAGCTCAGGGAATGGGTGCGACAGGCTGGCAGTGGGCAGAGCCACTGCAGTCACAGGGGCTACAGGTTTTTCCTGGTCTATCCACTACTCCAGTTTTGACTGGGGCAGAAAAAACTGCTCGTGGGTCAGCTGCTGAAGAGAAATGCTGCCCTAAGAATGCACCACAGAGCAACTCGGCAGACAAACACCGTGTTTTGTATAGTCACAATTGCCTTTACTGTCTCCCACTTTTCCCATGAGGGACGTTCAGCATCCTGGCTTACTTCTGGCCTAGGATGCACACGCTGCAGGGCTCGCTCTCACTACAAGAGAGGCCAGCCTTGCTCCTTGCCAGTAAGGGACGAGCGCCGCTTCTGACAGGCGAAGCAAAGTCTACACAACACCCCTTAGACCCCTTTCTGTGAAACTTGTTCCACAGCTGAAAGCCAACAAGGGTCAACATCATGCAGCCGTTTAGTTTCGCAGTGGATCCCCTTTACAAATAGCCCTGGACTGACACATCCCACCATGCTTCTTAAGGTATTTTTTCCAGTAAGACGAAGCCAAGCCCTTAACAGGGCAACCCGCAGAGAGCTCAGTAAATGAAACCTCTGGATTGGCTTTCCCAGGCAGACATTCCCATTTTATCTCCAAGGCTTCGGTATCCCTAAGGAGATATGCAACAGGGTGATTACCCACTTCAAGAGAATATATCTATGTATGTGTGTATGTATATACATACACACACTTTCCATACAGAGCCCATTGATATAACAATCGCAACACTTCCACCATCTCCAGCTCTCCAAACAAACAGGTCAGGCTAACCTTGTCACAAATTTATTACAAATGTGGCATAACCTATAGAAGGAGAACTTTCTAGAAGCTGCTGTAAAAATTAGGTCATGTCACAGGTTGTGCAATAATCTGAAATCTCAACTGAAGAAAAAGGCAAACCATTTGTTTCTAAAATCATGCCCTGAAAATATAAAGTCAGTTTCCACCGTATCAATGCTTTGACCCAGGTGGCCCCAGAAATGTGGTAAAAACCCAAGAGATCTTTTGGACAATGTAGTTTCTCATATACATCATTATTCTAAAACTGATTTTACACAATGCCCGTGTGAAAGGAGCACAGGCCTTTTTGGATGAGACAGCGGCTGTGTGGGAGGCCAGAAAGGAGTATTTGTACACTGGGAAAGGTTAGTAATATTAATAGCTAAAATTGTGCATAATCTCTAAAACAGAAGCTCCAAAACTGTATATAAGTCCACAAACACACACACCCCAAAAACCACATACACACATAAAAACGATATATTACATACATGTCTATTACTAACATTGAGATAGACATTTTCTGTTCTACCTGCATGACATGCTACACAAGAAAGTTATTTTGTCTGGTTTCGTTATCAGATCATGTGACAGGAATCTTGCCATTATTCTTACTCATTTCAGTGAAAAGTGCTTTATAACCTGGCTCTTCAGTTTTGCTACCCACTTAAATAAATATATCTCATGTTCCATTTTTAGAAGTAAAAAGGAGGATGCTTCAAATTCTTCAAATAAAGTCTACTATTACAACTATTTAAAGCCCCAATATGAAGAAAATGTAAGAATTTTTATAGTCTTTTTAAAATCACATGTTTAGCTCAGCTAATAAATCTGTTCATGTTAACTCTGCAGCATTCAAACAAATGGATAAATGCTCAAGCTGCTAAAAAACAGATACAGTTTCTAATTCTCCAGTTATTTAACCCCATCTATTGAAAAGGACATTAAAGAATTCAAGGTGTCTGCTTTAAAATAAGATAAAGCTGGTAAGATATTTTTAAACAAGCATAGACACTACAAAAATAGTTCTTTTTGCCACCTTGGGAAATGCACTTTTAAGATTATCTAGAAGAACAATCAGCAATTCTACTAGACTTGCATGCATAAAATTCTCCTTTCCCTTTCACTACTCTTCAATCAATGTTAAAAGTAACTATTGTCCTGATTGCTAGCTCATATTGAACAGATGAGCACTAGTAAATCAAAAGCTGTCCAGATCTCCTACTGTGGATCAACATACATAATGGCTGCTTGCCCATGACTGGAAATCCTTCTGATAGCTTAATGCTGTCAGGTGCTTCATTTCCAGTGGCCAAAATATAATGTAACATTCCAGAGGACAAATTTTTCAGGCTTCATTTCAAGCACAGAAGTATGTGAATACCATTAAAACCCACTGATTTTGCCAATATGCTTTTGTCAAGCATGTGTTTCACTAATTCATTTACAAAAATAAACATATAAAACTAATCAGTTTTGGAAGCTAAACAGCAGCAGAAGATGCAGACAAAGATAATGGAAGCAGAAGTTCTGAAGGTACTGATAGTTTGGCATTTCTAACATCGGACTGCATTCTCCATTAGAGAAAAGACAAACTATTAACGTAATTATCCTTATTTTTAAAAAATTGTCCAGGTAAACATCATATCTGTATTTAAGTCTGAAAATTAAATTTTACATTCCTCAAAGAACAAGGGGTCTGTATGTTTCTTTATACATAATACGGTCACATAAGTCTTTGTGCTGACAAATTTTCAATCTGAAGTAAAAAAATGGACAACAGTACAGGAGAGCATGGACAGAGGGACAGCAGCCAGCCAAGGCAGAAGGATTTACAGAAGAGATGGTTTGCCAAGGGTTTTCTGGAGAGGGCAGGGAAGGGGTGGAAGCTTGGAACAAATTAATGGGCAAACTGTTCCAAGCACCAACACTGGCATGGGAAGACGTGTCCAAAAGACTGTGACTCCAGGTTTGTGTTACTTAACATCACTGTCTAGCTATCTAACTCTACTGACACTAACCACTGTGAATAGCAACATGTTTCTCACCAATGATACAAATGCGCTGTCATCCAATTCCCAAATCTATGAAATCTCCGGTATTTCTGGTAAGTGGGAGATGTGTGAAAGTCCAGCAGTCAGAACAGCAAGTGGGATTTACCTGGGCAGATGTACCCACACTTACAGCCATCCCCAGGTACCAGCCACCCTCAAAACAGTTTGCAGCAGGCCATTTACTCATTTAGCTGTCAAGGGCAGGACCGCAAACAGACTCCCATATGCACGCTGCAGAAGTTTGTGGATATTGAAGACAGTGCCTTTCAAAACTGATCATCTCACCCAGCTTCCTCTACCTGACAGAACACAAAGGACCCAGCACAGTGGAGCCTGATCACTGCTTGACCAGACATGGTAAACTGCAGGAAAAACTCTTCCCAAAATCTCCAACGTCACAGCTACTCTCCACTGACAAAAGCAAAGGAACCAGGAAAACATCGTGAAGGAAAGGGCCTCTGTTTCTATTTTGCACTGTGGTTAGAGTCAAGAGCCAGTCACAGAAGAGCACGCAAAGAAGCGCTGCGTTCTCTCAGGACTGCCCTTTCCAGTGAAAGGAGTCACTTGGGAATAAATCGCACAGCCTGTGCTCAAACAGCTGAAAGTCAAAGAAGTCAAGGGACAAACGCCACAGGGAACAGACACCCCCTTTTCCCTTGCTACCTCTGGGTGCAGCGCAGGGTTCCGAACGCCGTGTTCACAGACCGATTGTGGGTGCTGAGCTGGGAGAGGAGGGTTTGCAGGAGGAAGCACACCCTCTGCAGGCTGAGACTGTGCCATGGAAAACAGGAGCGCTCCAGACAGGCAGAGCAGCTCAGTTTGAAAGGAAGTTGCAGGGATTTTTTTTAAACTTACTGAAACGCAGGAAGATGAATTCAGTATATCCAAATCAGCAGAAAAATGGTACAAATCTACAGTATATAAACAGTTCCACTGCACCTCCTGTTCTGGGATCACATCATCCCTTTCACACAAGCAAAAGAAAAGACACAAAACCAAAATAAAATAGGAATAACCTTTCACAAAGCAAAAGATGTGAAGAAATGTATGAATAAAAAGACATTTGTTTTCATTTAATTTTAATACTTTTATAAAGCGCATTTCCTCCTGATGTTTACCAGAAGAACATATGAAATAGATATACAAAAACCTTATCTACTTGCTAATTTTTTAACATATTAAAATAGATTTTAAACACTTACCATGAGGCTTCCATCACCGTAAATAATAACAGAACTACTAATTAAACATAAAACTAATTTAACAAACATCAAGTAGCTAAAGTGTGTCTACAGAAAAGATTAATATAATTATAGCTCAGCAATTTGAGAAGAGAATATTTTGAATAAGTAGGTAATTAAGTTAAGAGAGGCCTAAAGAAAGATTTCACACTCACATTCATATGCTGAAGCAGTTTAAAAATAGAGAGCAAGAACTGCCTGACTTCATGTTTTAATTTTAGCTGGGTGATGAGCTGGTCCCAAAGACAGAAAGGGACAGCAGGATTTTTTCTCAGCAAAGTGCCCTTCGTATTTTTATGTGAAGGAAATGCAGTATGTTCTATTAATATCCTGTTGTGGCCCTAGATAAGCCTAGGCACCCTTTCAGTCAGGAAAAAGTTCTGATTTGCTTTTTCAAATCACTTCACTTTCAAAGACGATCACAGAAGTTAGAGAACGTCCAACTGCTCCGGCCACTTCACAGGTAAACAACATCCACACAAGAATAGACACTTTGTTTTCCCATCAGTCGCCGAGTGCAATTATTAAAGCTGTAGTTTTCTATCATCAGGAGAGAAAAGCAAATGACAGAGTTTGCACCTTAACTTCATTTTCATTTTAATTAAGAGTTGGGGAAAAAAATGTCAACACCAACCATAAAGGTGGGTGGGTGCAGGAGGGAAGGAATGTTGTTTGACTTAATGCTGGCATAATGCCTAGGCTCTCCCAAAGAAGCTGGGAGAAGTACACAGACTTTTCCCACTTAAAGAAAGAGTCTTCCTCTGGGTATGGCTCCCTCACACGCTTCACTTTCCTGACATCTCTCTGATTAACCTAATTCAAGCAAAAGCTTCCCCCACAGCAGGTCCCTGCCCATCCAACACTGTTTCAGGCTGGCAAGTTTTCACAGCAGGGCAGGACTTCTTGTTCATTAGCATCACATTGAGAACTTTTCTGCCCTTCAGGGAATGGTGGAAATGAAGGTTAACCAACTCGTAGATTATTTTTCTGACATACTCTTCCCAAAGTGTCAGCTATGCAAGTGAAGGTCAGATTCTCCCCCAAATCCTCAGGTGTCACAAAAGCACATTTTTAACTAAGACTAATTTTCTTGATAGATGACAATGGTTAAAACCTAGGCAGGAGTCCAAGTTAATCCTGCAGTGAAAACAAGCCTGCTAAAGTCTCCCGTCCTCTTCCACAGTTATATTCCTTTGCATGTATTTTAGAGCAACATTCAGCAATAAGACTTGAGAATCATCCCCCCTCTTACATTTAGCCTTTATTTATGGATTCATCTGAGGCTCTACCTGTAAAATTCCACATGCATTACTACTGGTCATTGAGTCACTCCAGCTACTTCTGTGAATAAGCATTTGCAAACTTTATTTGCCAGGGAAGTGAAATGCAAGTCAGTCGAAGTTTGCATTAACATCCTGCTGGTCAGCAATTCCTAGGGGAGGACGGCCTGCCATTATGATCTTTAGTGCACTATCTTAGTGAGCTCTGTGTCCAAAAGCACGGGACCATGCCATCCCTTTTAGTGACCTGCTTCCCATCCATTCCGCTCTTGAGGAAATAAAGCAGAGCACAACACTTAGGCAGGTGAGCCTACAAGATGTGTGTAGTTTGCTTACACCCATATAACCGATAACTTTTGTTTTTAATCTTAACACAGTTTTGCACTTTCAATTACTGTGGTTTTTCCCACAATCCTACCTAGCCCAATCCCAACTGATGTTAGAAGTTCCATACAGTTTTGAAAACTTTTTTCCATTATACTATTCAGATGAAGGTCACTGTCGTTTCTCCCAGAAGAAGCATATTCTGCACTTCATTTGTACACATGAAATGAGCTCATTTACTCTTATCACTCCTAGCATTTCTAGTTAAAGTGTCAGATACCAAAACAGGCCCAGGCATCAAGAGCACTCTATTCCCACCACTGGAATGACAACTTCCACTTGACTTCTTGCATCAAATGAAGTTAAAGCACTTGAAACTAAAGACTGAAGAGATGATCAAGTCCTTTTGTTTTACTGAAGACCCCTCCATTTTAGAGATGTTTCCTTGCAAGAAGGCTGTCAGCTGATATTTTTATTTTCTCCTGCTTAAGTTCAGCACAAAGTTTGTAGGAAGAGATCATCACTCAATGCATCACTATTTATAGTTATTTACTCTATCATTATCCTAACAAGACCCTAATCAACAAAGCTTCTGATCCTCCTAAATTAAAATTGTAACACGAAGGCATTTTTGTTTGAAAGCGCTTTTAATATAAGTGAAATTTCTGCTTTTCTTGTCCTAAATAAAAAAAAATAAAAATTCAAAGACCTATTCTTCATCATTTCCCTTCCTAAATCATTCAGATAATGCTTCTCTTTCACCCTCCTGTGTAAACAAATCATTTGTGGGTTCTAGGTATGAGAGGTTGCTTTTCTGTGGCAGAGGAGAGGGAGATTCAATTTATTCTTTTATCTTCTAGAAAAGGAAAAATACCCTTTGAAAGAGTTTACCGTGCAGACACACCCCTTCCTTCTACATAGCCCTCTTGTCCCTCCAGACTCCACCAAGGGGACAAGTACATATTTGGCAAAGCAGTTCCGATTTCAGAAGGAAACATACAAAATATTCATTGCTTCCTCAAACAAGCAGTCACGTCTGAGCTTGCTTCAGAGCCCACCCAGCAGGATCTAAATGCAGGGGAATGATAGAAACCTCTCCTCTGGCTTTTTTAGGTTGTCTGACAGTACTATATAAGAAGCATTCTCCAGGACTTATCGAAAATGCAGTGCAGTCCCTATAGCACCGGCTTTCCTGCATGTGAGGGGGATGTGTTCTCCAAGGCAGACTTCCAGGCGGACCAGCAATACCCCCACCAAAAAGTACAAAAAAAGCACACAAAAAGCAACGCCTGCAGCTCCCACCGCTGCCACCCAGGCAGTTCTGTGCTTAGAGTAGTGCTGAATCCTAAAAGCTGGCCACTGCCAGCTTTGCTACAGATAAATAAGTACAATTACCTCAGGGAACTTAATTTAAGAGCTGCCTCTCTGTCTCACACAGTTATATACAACTCTGCCATGTTCAAGCTTGAAGATGCATTTTTTTCCTGCTCCCTTGATGGTTTTGTTATTTCTTAAGAAGAGAGACTGGAGGTGGAGGGCTAAAAATTATGTACTCCAAGTCTCCTTGAATTACTAAAATGTCTAACCTCAGATCTGGGGTCCTTTTGTCACAAGTCACACTTTTGGTCAGCCTCTGCTTTGTCCACCAGGAGCCAACCAGCAAGCCCTCCTCCCACGCTGTGCTATTTGTGCAAACTGCTAGCTTGGAGAAAAAAAGTAGATACAGAGCTGGTTTACTTCTAGAGAGGTCCCCCTGGCATCCAGCTAAGAGGTGAGAAAACTAAATATAACAAACTTAAAACTACAATTATTGTAGGGGAGTTTGCCAGAGCCGCTCTGAAGCTTCTAATGGTCTGTTGGGGATTTATGGATCAGCTGTGAAAATTTACTCACAGCTAAAACTTGCCAATCAAGTCCTTGGCTTTGAACACTGCTACCACCTTCTACATAATACAGTTTGAAATTACAGAATGTCAAAGCATAACAGTAGGTTTTAATGCTTCAGAGAAGGGCACGAAAAAATCTATCATACTAAATAGATCAAAAAGACATGTGTGCGGAGGCTCCCTTCTGACTGTTTGTATCTTTGTATTAAAGGGTCTTATATTTTTACAGAGCAGGAGGAGATTACAAGTGCTGCCAAAATACACAGTATGAGACAGTATGTTGTACAGAAAAGACTACAAACTGCTGTCTTGCAGTTTAAGAGCAGATTCCCTCCGTAAATTTTGCCAGTGATCCAGAAAATAATATTATTTGCTGATATTTTATGTTCTTGCCATATGGGTGGAGATAAAAAGGGATCATTATAAAATTTATAAAAGTGTCTCTGAAATTGTATCTGTTATTTTCATGTTCTTCCATTTAAAAAGGGCAGCAAAGATAACAAACAAAAAATCCTGAGAACTTACACAGAAAGCAAAGCAAGTAGCCAGCTTAGATGAGAGATATAAGACCATGCCTTATTTCTCCCAAATGCTCAGCACAAGTGGGAAGACAGCAGTGATGGCCCCTGTAAGGGCAGCACTGTGCAGAGGAGCTGATGGGCTCTTTGTAGACCCCTCTCCACCTCCAACTCTACAAATCCCTGCAGCTGGTGAGGCTTCAACACTCCAGAGTACTGGTTTGAAAACATGTCAGACCACTAATACGCTATTAAGCACCACAAAGGATCATGGACCCGTACTCCTCCCTGCACAGATCCACACTCTTTTTTAAAAGGGAAGTTTTAATGCTGGAACCCAAGGTACCTTTCTGTTATTTACTTTGGCTTCTACTACATTAGGTCTCTTCTATCAGCAACTACTCCAAAAAAACAAGCAGTAAAGAGTCATGAAGCCTTGCAAATTTAGACGATAGGATCTGATCCTTTAAAGCGTTATACACATAAATAATCCTTGTGTGTATGAATAAGGCTTTACAAGATCATAGCATAGACACTATATCCAAAGAGGAATTCAAGTCCTATTTACCACTGACAAGCAAACTCTTGGCCACCTAACATTGTATTATGCTATAAATTATGTTATATATTTACAATATAAAGACATTGCTTTCCTCTGCACAGATATACTTTAACCATCTACACAAAACGACAAAGTCACTTCTAGCCCTTACAAATTTCAATTTAATTCCTTTTTTTTTTATTTGGAAGGAAATTCAATCTTTTAGTACTCTGCAATGCACAAAACCTACAAAGCCTCAGTTGAACAGTAATGATCCCATGTCTTTTAGAAGTCTGATCTACCAAAGATACATGACATATGATTAAATTAAATTTTATTGTCAAACTTGGAGTATTTATTCAGCACTTTTTAATTCACCAGAAAATGGGAAAGAGAAGCTATATTCAAGTGCAGAAAATAAGAGTTGAGTTGGATTCAAGTACCACAGAACTTTGATTATTTTGTTACAACACTTTACCTATGAACCTGTTTGCCCATGCCATCCCCAGAGGTGCCTATATCACCACCCCAGTCAACCACTATTCTTCTGCAGTTCTTACAAACGTGTTCACCTCTAGGTGCAACAATGACACTTTCCTAAGCATAATGCATGGCAAAGTAACCTGAGGCAGACCTCTTGGCTCATCTCAGAGAGTCAACAGAAGACGCCAATGAAAGGGTCAGCCCTGTTTGTACCATGAGGTGTTGCTACAGAACAGAACAGTGACCTTGAATGAAGCAGTAAATAAAGAAAAGAGGCCAATGTTTGGTTGTGAGTTGGCAGGACAGGGGAAAACTGCAGGTGACCTTACAAGAATGTGCCATGAGAGGGACACAAATGGATGATGCAGAGTACATGGATAACAATGTGTGAATGTTAAGACGTGATAATGTAAGACTTCGAAAGATAAGAGGAGCCTAGTGCTGAAAAAAAATCTCATCCTAGTTCACTAATATTTCTCTCTGGTTTCAGGAGATGACAGTCATCTTCTCTCCAAATTTCATCCTTAGTCTGAATTGTGCACGATCTCTGACAAATCTTATGNAACAATGTGTGAATGTTAAGACGTGATAATGTAAGACTTCGAAAGATAAGAGGAGCCTAGTGCTGAAAAAAAATCTCATCCTAGTTTGCTAATATTTCTCTCTGTGGTTTCAGGAGATGACAGTCATCTTCTCTCCAAATTTCATCCTTAGTCTGAATTGTGCACGATCTCGGAGAAATCTTATGCGTAGGAGCAGAGGAAACCTCTGACAATCTCTGGAATAGCATCCCAACTCCAAACCATGCAAACATCCATAAGCTGTGCCCAGCAAGGACTGGAGCAACTTTCTCTGTACCAGAAGTTACTCTGCTCTCACTCTATTTCCAAGAAGAACAGAAAGAAGGGTGAGAAAGACGTTATTAAAATATTATATGGCACGTTGTTCCCAGTAAGTATTTTGCGGTTTTATCTTGCAAGTTTTTTAAAAAACGAGGCCAAAAATAGAACAATAAAAGTTGGTCAGTGCGAGGAACTGTATGTGTCATCAACCTAATAAAATTACTTAGCACATCTTCCCTTAGGGGGAAAACACATTAATCAGCCAAGACAGAAATAAGATTTATCTTCTTCCTGCAGAAACAGACTGTATTTGTTACCTCAGTAAAGGCAACGTCAGCCATCAAGCCACTTGTTGAAGAGGTAAAGTCTGTTTCTTATGACAAATATCAAACTATAAGTAAAAATGCACTGCATCTCCTGCACATTTCCAAAGAAGCGGCCCTAACTCACAGACACCATCAACTCACACACCTCTGTGTATCCAGGAAAAAAGCAAAGCCATGACACATAAAACTGCAGCTTTTGACACTACCAAATTCAAGACATTTGACAATGCTTGAATTCTAAAACTCTGCATCCTACTCTAAAGAAAATCACAAGTTTTATGGCAAGTTGAGGCAAGTTAAGACTAGGTAACACAAGATGCTTTTGTTATCACAAAAGCTGGTAAGTCGGAGAAGAGACCAGGTGATCAGAAATCTGTCAGGGAGCTCTCTCATAACTTGCCCAAAATGCCATTTTCTCTGTTCATCCCGGCCAGCACAAGACATTGCCCAAGAGAACGGAAATTAAACCCTTCCTTATCCTGTCCCTGTCTTTTCCTGGGAAGAAGTAATCCAGAAACGGAATCCCTCTCCAAGCAGTCACCATCATGAAGATTTCACATAACACAGGCTTTAGAGTTAAAACTGTGCAGGAGATGGACTACATCTCCCAACCAGCACAGCTACAGATTGCTGCCCCGCCAAGAGTCAGGCAGGCCTCAGGCATCTTTGGAGCATTCGCAAAAGGCTGGTGAGACACCTGCACATCTTTAAACAACGGAGACGAGGAAGAACGAATCTGAACTGAGTCCTTCATGCAACAGCCACAAAGAACAGCTCCACCCTGGTCCTGCTCACTGCCTGTTCAGCTCATCTCCCGACACAGACATGGCGAAACTAACAACAAACGCATCCTCTCTTTGTAGCTCTTTAGATGCACGAGATAATTGTACCACAAGCTGCATACTCAGTACCAGTTAAACTCCCATTTCACGAGTTTACATACACACCCCCAGAAATGCAGTTAGCCTGCTACAAAGTACCTGCTTGTGTGCTCCTACATACTGATCCTTTAAGAAAACAAGCCTTTGCCCCCTTCCTGCAACAGAATACCCAATGCTTTTATTCGGCATTTCTTCTAAATAGGCAAGAGGCATTTGTAAAACAGGCTAGGCTTGAGCTGTCAGAACAGGACAGATATTAAACGCTTCTAAAGCCCAAAGGGAGACATTTTCTGGTTTCACCCTCTGTGTCAAGTGACAGCTCCACTGTGACGGGTCATTAGCGTGACAAAGAGAAAGCAGCTGGACATAGAGAGGGGCAGAGGCTAACAGAGCGATTACATCCTTAAATCAACTATAAAATGTTACAAAAGATGAAGAGGAGGAAAAAAGGGAGGAGTATATTCAGGGGAATAAAGTCAGTTTGATAAAGTGTCTAGCTGCAAATCATACGAAATTAATTCATTTAAATAAAAGAAAAATCAAGACAACTTCCTCTTCTGAGAAAGCAGATTCTATTTGAAGAATTTTAAAGTGATTAAAATTATTATTTCAAGCAAACAACTCATTTTTTTCCCTCCTAAATAAATTTCTACAGTCTCTATGAAGTAAAAATGTATCTTTGAAGACCTAGTTCCTCACATTTTGATAGCCCCCAGAAAGGATCAGAACTGGTTACGGAGGTTTTTCCCATTTCCATTTTCTTTTTCTCCAAATGAGATGAGAAAGATTTTAGCACCATCTCCACAGCATAGCAGTAGCCCAGCAGGACACACACAGCCTTACTGTTAGGTGTACACAACTCTGAAAAGACAAGTGGTGAATTAAGAGGAAAACTAAAAGAACGTATTTTCCAGTCTTCCCACTGATGGAAACAGTATATTAAATTTCTAATAAAAAGCAACATCCAGGCAACTGATTTTTACTAAAGAGGACTCCACTGCCATGTGTTGTACTCCAGAAGTCACCTACTATATTGCTTCTTATAAATTACACATTATTTAAGTTTTTGCTAGAGTTGGCATCACTGCTGTTATGTCTCTCTCCACTAAAATCTGACATTTCTGGGCAACTAAGAATTGATTGATAACTAATAATAAAAGTCAGATTACTTGGAAATGTTTGCATGCAATGCATTCCTTCTAAATTCTTCTGTTCTGACCTCTTTCTGCTTTTGTACCTCTGTGCACTCTCTTCAATCTTTTTATTATACTTTTCTGCCAGTAAGCTGTTGGGTTTT
>VYZQ01015612.1:7318-21961 GCA_013400655.1 Mystacornis crossleyi | reverse complement strand
AAAAAAAAGCCCAGTGATAAAGACAGGCAGGAGGAAGGTAAGACACAACGCAAAGGCAAAAATTAAACCTGAATAGTTCCAGTTTAATAAAATTCTAGATAATTAAAAATAAATTCTTGGTACAGAGAAATGTCAGGAAAGTTCAAATTCTTGGGGCTTTTCAGAGCATGAGTTTGAACTGCAGGTTCCTGTCTCTCCAAAGTTACCTTAATTTCCAGTCTTCTGAGTTTCTGGGACTGGTCTCTCCCTTTTGTATTGAAACTACTTTAGCTAATATAAATATATATAAGGCAAAGCAGCAGGAACTCAGTTCATATGCAAGTTACCTCTCCCTAAGTCTGACTCTGGTGAAGCTTTCACAAGATCAGTGATTATTTTTCTTTTTCTTTGCTTAGGAGTGAACATGTAAATGTAAAACAAATTCCTTCAGTGACATAAAAGTTGTGGTTTGAATCAAGCTTAAACAAAATGGAATTTGGATAATGACCAGAAGCAGTTCTTTGGCTGAAATGTTTGCTTCCAGATGAGCTTTTTTAATATCTCCAGCTAAACTGTTTGTCCTTTCCTAGGACATGATTAGAGGACAATGTATTAAGAGTCCAGCTCTTAAGTGAATGGCCCATACAGGGATTGAATCCACAACCTTGGTGTTATTAACACCATGCTCTGACTGTCTGAGCTGATCTCGTTTCAGATGGCGAAGGCTCCATCCCACAAAGTGCTGCTCAGCTCATGTGCTTGCAGAGCCTTCTTGGTAGCACCAAAACCACTGCTAGAGCTTATGAGGGCTTAGAGCAGCAAGAAAGACGCAGCCCAGTGGGTCTGAAGGGTGTAGCACTCACCAGGAACCTCCACCACCTCAAGGGAATGGTCCCAGTTACACAAGTTATAGACAGCTCTGCCATTCCCCAGGCAGTGAGAATGGATCCCCTTTCCATCCACATAAAGGCTGAATAACAGAATATGTAAGCGATAGAATAAATTGCTTAACAGTAACATATTGTTCCTTTGAAGTATCTGCTTCATTATTCCAGCTGATGGTGAGTTTACGCTCAGAAACAGGATTGATGGCCCATGACATTTTATCCAAACTAGTCTGACTACAGATGCTGGATGTTTTAATCTTAAATGCCTAATCCTAATTTTAAAAATGTTTTTAAATTGTCTTGACAGCAACCTACAACTTTAAGCACCACAGGTTAAATATTATTTGTTTTACATTAGCAGCTCGTAACACATTTCTGAAAAGAGACCCCAGTGTGAGGCTGCCCAGAGAACCTTTCCCACTCTCCTCACTTGGAGCAATCCCATTACAGTATCTGGCCCCCTCTCTGGTTATGGCTCTGAATGACTTGCTTTGAGCCATTCAAAAAATTCGTGGTAGACCTGGGTGTTGAACGTAACTCTCACAAGGGCTCATCCAGAGCTTATTTAAGTCAACAGAAGTCTTTGCAATTGATTTCAATTAACTTCTGAGAAGGTTCTGAGTCTCAGGGCACTGGCCTTGCTGTGGCAGCATGCTTTTTATACTGCTCATTTTATACACCTATCATATTTCTTCCAGCAATTCTTTCCAAATTAAATTGCCTTAGGGTGCAAGGGAACATTTCAGAGAGATGGAGGACTGTAAGTTATCCTATTCTCATTGAAATCAGTGTGACTTGGATACCTATCTTCAATGTGTGCCATTTAAAATTTTCCACTTAATCAAGCCAGACCTTCCATCAATGCCTTTCCCCATTTTTATCTCTTTTCTTTTCTGTGGATCACTTTTGCAGTCTTTTCTGATGTATAATGGGAAGATGACAGGAGATTTTAGCACATATGGACACTAGACATCACTGAGAGACTGATGCATGAGAAATCTGTCTCAAAAAGTACAGTTCAAAAAAAAAGATTTATTTAAAATGAATGAAATTGGTTATTAGTTAAGATGTGATCCTCCAGTTTTGTCCTCTGATTCCAGTAGCACACCAAAAAAAAAAGCTGGCCTGCTGCCATGATAAAATAGGATTATCATTTTCCAGTAGTTTAAATATGGGTCAAAACATTTAATCAGACAATATTAATTTATTTTAGTATTCCCTGGGGAAACCCAGGGTGACTTTAACAGAGAACTCCTTCTAGCTTTTGAAACAAAGAAGAAATGGAAGGACATCCACTGTGATTTATTTTCTCTGGATGATCAGTGGAGAAATTGGATACGCATGACACATTCATTTAGTTCTCACTTCCCTTTGATGATTAGGGCTGAATTTTCATTCTGGTATATGGGGATTTGTGTGTGTCACTCCAAACAACGAGTGTCATACATCTAAGTCCAAATGTAACTTTCTAAGAGTGAAGTTCAGAGACAAGAATCTCCAGTGTAAGTGGCCAAAATAGAATATTGTAATAGCATGCAAGCAATATTTATGCTCTAACGCTGAAGCCTGAGCCTCGCAGAGGCTTGACTGAATTTGTAATTAAGATCCTTTCCCTTACTTTGGTGAAAAAGCACATTGGAAATATGTGCAGGCATCAATAAAATCAATTAAATCTATAAAAATTGATTAGCCATTTCAAAACATCTGTTACTTGGTCCTTCGCACACTATTGCAAATAACCTCAATAATGAGGTGTGACCAATTGCTTTACAGTGGGAGCATTGCAGCCTCAGGCGAGGAAGACTGAAAAGGCGTAGCTGTAGCTCAAACTGATTGCAGTGAAATGCTGGATCTGTGTAGTTAGGTGCTGGAATTTCATTTGTTTGTAACACTCATTTGTTTATTAATATAACCGTTTTACAGAACATCAGAATTAGATAAAAATGTGAGCAACAGTTTTTCCAACAAAATCCTTTTATCCTTTGGGATTACTTGACATTCACCAAAACAAAGAAATTCTATGGAACTAAGCTAATGGAATGAAGAAAAAAAAGCTATATAATGGATTATAAAGGTTTGTCATTGCTTCTTGCAAACCCAGAGACATTTTGAAAGGCTATTGCTGTAGCATAATATTTTCCAGTTTTCATTCAGTCCCAATGTCAAGTGATACAAGCAATAAAACTCTCCCTTACCTTCCCCTGTAAGACTATTACATACATCACATTGTGAGCAAGTTTTATTTTTGGACTGTGATAAACACCTCACAAGATCAGGCCGGTAGCAAGGCACCAAGCACGTGGTGGTGATGCATCACATCACATGGACTCAAAAACATTGCCTTCCACCACTGCAGCACCAGCTGCACTCACTGAAATGAACACATAATTAAAAATACAGCACAATTGCATTACTGATTAAAACCTAAATATAATCGTCACTAAATAATCACACTGCACTCAGATACTAAACTTCTGGTGGATCTATTTTAAGATTAAACATGTAGCACCCCTGGACAGGTCTCAGTACTAGAGGAATCAGATGCAAGTGCTCACAGTCACACGTGCACTGCAAGAATGAGAAAGACTGACCTTGAATGCGCCGAGCTGTATCCAGCAAAAGAGAGGTGGCAACAGCAAGCAACTCAAATTCCGCTTGGAGGATGCAGCAGCTGTGGAGCTGCCTCAGCTTCATTTGCAGACAACCATCCTTGACTCAGCTCAGGAGAGGGAGCTAATACACTCAGTACCTGAAACACCTCAACTCTTCTGTGTACATGTATTTTATGTGTAAATCTGGAGAAGGGAAAATAAAAGCAGCCTTAAAAATATAACTTTTTCGTATCCAATGCTTATGTCTTTATGGCCATGTTAGAAAACAGAGCAATTCCACTCAGGTGGAAAATGCCATGGCTCTGTTTCAGCTGGGAAGCTTAAAAGAAATTCCCTAAGGGAAGTGAGAGAAGAGCAAAGGCTTTTAATAAGCAGTGAAACAGAGAAAACATTCCCTTCTGTTATTCCTCCTTTCATAATTCCAGGCATTAGTGTTTGAAAACCTTGGCAGTGGAAGCTCCTGTGCCAGCAGGAAGCCCAGACTGCAGTACAGTGAGAAAACTTAAGTCCGATAATCCTCACACAAAATTTCCGTGCTGGGCATTTAATATTGTAACTTCCAGTACACCCAGATATACCCCTGCTGGAAGGATAACATAAAACAAACCCATTCCCACTGTATGGGCTGTTTCAGCTAATTCTGCATAATAGATTGCATAATACACTCAGGGAAGCTGTTTTTTTCAGCATCTTCACGGAGTATTCCACTGCAGTGGAAACTGTAGCACTAACAACAGCCTGTGCTCAACAGCAAGGGGTGGGCAGCCCTACAAACTGATGACAAACACACTGTGCTGCTGCAAGCCTTTCCCCAGGCTGTTCTCAATCTGTATTTGCCCTCCCACAACACAGACTATTTTCCTGACAGCCTAAGCAGTGGGTGAGTGATCTTTTCCTCTCACCAGTCCAGCTCAAGGGCTACAGGACAGGACTTTAGCTGCTATAAATGGGATTCCTTTAAATGAGTAACAAATAACTAGCCTTAAAACTTTTTTGAATCATCCATGAGAAGACTTTTCATAAGGGCATAGTTTGTGGTGCTGTTATAAGGATGTCAGTTTTGGTGGAAAGGTTAAAGCAAACAGAACACCCAAGCCCCAAACCCAGAAAAGCCATCTCAGAAACTGCAGTTGGGATCCCACCAATGAATATGATTTATGGACCATAGATACCGTTAAAGTCTTGTTGTAGGAACTGCTAGCCCCCAAAGCTTTTATCTGGCTTTAAACGTGTTTTTTAAGGAACTGGGCTTTTAGGTCAGAGTAGATATGAATATTTGGAAATAATTTTGCTTTTTACACCAGTTATCAATACACCCTACACAGTTTTATTTTGGATTTTATTCCTTTCCCTGCAAGCTCTTCAATTAAATGGGTAAGATGGCACACTTCGTATGAATTATTATACTGACGGGGGTTGAAAGCATTTGGCCCACAGGCATGTATCTCATTGTACACCCAAGGCCTCTGATAATCCTTCAGATATACACTGTGCATCAAATGTTGCTTCATTAGAACCATACTTCCTCAGTCTGCTTACCAAAAATTTTTAAAGGCAGCCAATAGCTGTGTAGTAAGGCACAAAAATCAGAGGTGGCAAAGGACCAATAAACCACTCTGAAGTAGACTTCATTGGCAAAACTCATCCATGTTTGCCTCAGCTGACTTTTACTGCAACTACCTTCCCTCTTCAGTTCCTTCCCTAAAATCATAGGACCCAGATAAATGTGTAAGAAATTACAGAAGGGTTGAGCTCCCCACAGAAGTATTTTCATCATCTTATAAAAACAACCACGAAAAAGAAGTTATTTTTAAAACTCTTTGGTAGGATGGGATTGTTATTTGCGTATTTCATCTGAACAATTTTGAAGTAAAATTATTTACTTAAAGAATTAATTTAATTCATTTTAACATTTAACTCCTAAAAAAACCCCAAAACAAACAAAACACTTAACAGGTGCAGTACAGACAGCACAATTACCTGACTGTGCATGCCAGAAAGTTCAACTTACGTTTCTATCACAGTTCACTGCTTCATCTTCTATATCCCTATCCATGCATAATGCTGCTCTCTTTTGCAGTAAAGTGACACGAAAACAGCTGTTAGCATTACAACAACATGTGACAATTTCCAATTAATTTCAAAATTAAATAAGCTCTTTTCCGGTAATTCTTTGATGTCATCTGATTTTCTGCTGGTTGGTAAAGTCAGAGAGACAGAGGTCTCAAAGTAATCTGAATTTTATGGTTCTGAACTTTTCTCCCTTACAAGGAGCAAACCATTTTCTGCTTTGGTCTTTGAGGGATTATTAGTACAGAGGAACTATTATAACAAAAATGAAGGGAATGTCTGATTTTCATTTCAACTCGTAAGTCCATCTCTGTTCTTGAAACTATGATCCCTTATGCTGTGGTGTACACTGAGAACTGATCAAAAGTTGCCTCAAAGGCTCATTAACACTTCAACACTAAAAAAAGCACCAGGAAAACACATTAAACTTTTTATTAGTCACTCCACCACCAAGCCCCCTTCTCCTCACACCGAGGTTACATGCAGTGGATTAATTTTCTTTTCCTCTAGGTCACTCCATAATAACTCCCAGTAAAGTCACAGAGAGAGGCTTAAGGGTTTTTTTTAAGCTAAATCCCAGCAGGAAAAACTGAGGCTATGTCTGTGCTGCCTCTTACAGAAGGGCCAAGGCTCCCTCGTGGCAGAGCTGCTAACTCTCTACAGTGTGGTCCTACAAGTGCCTGTGAGTGTACATTCTGGGCCACGTGTGAGGGGGTGGCACAGCGTCCAACCTCATGTGCCAAGGCAGGCAATCATGTGGCCTCGCATACCTGTGACTGCTCTAAGACCAAGCTTTTGGTGCAGCATAGGCAGGACCTCTTCTCAGAGCAGCAATCTCATCTGTTAATAGACAACCACAGCTGAGTCTGGGCAGGCTCTGATCTTTAGAAGAGGCTGGACCCTTCTCAAGGGGTGAGAACAGATATTTGTATTTACAGTTATCAACCTCTTCAGCTGCTTCACATCCAGACAGGACTGCTTGAATCCATAGGACAAACCTCTGAACGCTGCGGCCAAAACAGTGCAAAAACATGTTGTCAAGATGAAAAAAAAAAAAAAAAGAGAGAGATGAAAATTAACAACCCTTTGGAGTTGTTGGGTTAAATTACATTGTGCACAGAATTTGCATAGCACTACACATAATTTTTCCTTGTCTGAGGTAGTCCTGATCTAGAATAACACAAGAGTTATTTATTTCCCAGGCATGCTACATCTGCTCTATCCTCTACTTTCTTCATGTAGGAATTTCCTCCTCTTCCTCAATGCTGATCAGCTTCATTAAATTTCATTCCACCAATCCCTCTGCTAGCTCAGTATCACCTCTTCCAGAGGTGTTAACATAAATCCATGATGCTCTGTACCATCTTTTAGTCATATCACTGCATGGCAATTTCAGTTTTTGATTAAGAAGTTGTTCCTGGCCTTTCTGGGTACACACAGCTGCTTTGAGATATGGTTTGCAGGCACATTTAAAGGCCAAAAGGGAAGCATCAAACAAAAACAACCTACAGCCTTCTATTTAAAAACAAAGCCCCATCATTTCCATACACTCTCACCTTTTTTCAATACTTGACTCATCATTTTGTAACAGCACTGGCAATCCTGGAAAAGTCACTTCCCTGAGGAGCTGCCCAGGCACTTATATCCCTGTGATGGTTGCCAACAGCAGTAAATAAGCTTTCCAGTCTTACAGTCATGCTAAAGATCTAGCTATTTACAGGAAAGATTCCCAAAGATTCCCCAAGTGCTTGCAGACATCTTCACTATTACATGAAGTCTTTTCTATCTACACACTTAATCTAAAGCACAATAAACTCCATAGAAAAATTCCCATTAATCTCAGAAATCTTTGGATCAAGTTACTAGTGCTATCCCAGTTTATAAGGGTTGACCTTCATACCTGTTTGGCTACTGATACCTATGTCACTGTCATATATTTTTATTTCAGGCAAGGAGCACAATGGAGTAAGCCAAGACAATTTTACTTGGCTTTCTATTTTTGTTGCATCAAAGCTTGCCTCTGCCTCAGTAATGTCTAAGTGCATCTGCATTTAACATTTTCAGACCTATGTTCAGTCAATTTGGTCAAGCATCCTCTGCCGTTTTAGGTGCAAAACAGGAAGGCTCTCATTTATGTTTTGAAAAACTAGTCCTCTTGTTAACTTTGGGCTTAAATAAAATATTCTGCAAGTACTGGCTATGTGCATGAAGGAAGTTCCTATTATCACATTCTTAATGTTACTGTAAACAGATCCCTCCTCCTTGCATGGCATCTCAGGCCAGTGGGTGCATAACATACTGGAGAATTACCCTGGGAAACTGAGGACTGAGCCCTCGAGGGCTCAGCAGCGAAGGTCACAGACCCAGCCTCCAGACCTTGACCTTGGCTGACTGTGTGACAGTGCCAACATACCAGGCAAGGGGAGAGAGGGGGAGAAGGGTCAGCAGACACTGGAGACACATGGCCTAATTCATCATACACCAGAAATAAATTTAAAAAAAAGCTGTTCCAAGCTTTACACACACAGCAATGGTTGTAAATTCCACAACTGTGGAGACCTGCCAAGCCATTATACACATACCCATACTGCAGTCACTGGGTATAGCTCCTGAAAGGTGAACTCAGGAGAAACTACAAAGCATGAAGGGTGCTGAGGTCTCAGGAAATTGGTTCATAAATTGATCATCCAAGCCCTAGTGGAAAAACGGCATGCAGAGGTTAAGGACTGATGTGATATTACAGTTTATTTATAATCAATGCACGTATGCAATGCCTAAGTTATCCATGGATGTGATACTAGGTATTTTATACCTAATAAGCTTCTTTCAATAATAATTTTTTAAATTTTGCTCTTAATAGTTTCCCAATTGGAACTATGTGATAGGGTGTCCTGCTAAATAAAGTCCTCTTGTCACCAAGCAGAGAATCTCATAGGAATTGGCAAGGCTGGTGAAGCTGCTTCGGGAGGATGGAATGCAAACCAGAGCTTTCCCCAGACCATGTACTTTGGTTTCTCCGCAGAAAGAGCAATAAAGCATCCTGGATGCTGCCTTTCAATTTTTGGCATCTAGAAACCCACAGAGAGAAGGAAATAGAGTGGCATCAGTAATGGTGTTTGATACACAGGCTGAGTGCTCAAAGTGGTTTTGTGGGCACAGCTTCCCTACAAAGACAACAGCAGCCATTGAGTTACTGAATGTCACAAAGCAAGTGTCAGAGAGCTTGACCACGGCCTTCATCCAGCCCTTTAGCTCTCTTTCTACACAGGCCAACATCTATGCACTACACAACAGAGTCATTAATACAATTTACACAATCAGCCAGTGTAAAAACCCACACGTAGATCCTAGGGCTCCATTCAGGGGTTCCTTAGGAGCGCATGGTATGGATAACTCTGCAAATTCTTGTCACTAATCTGAAACTGCAACCCACAGAGCAGCCTTTCCTTTTGCTGCCATGTGACCTTGGAGGGATGAGACAGGAGAAGGAACTCCTTTCTGTACACGTAGGTTCAACAAGCAAACACATTTGACAACTCAAGTATCCCTATCTGACTGTCAGTCTCGGAGTTTGTGGTTCTGGGTTGGTCTCCTAGAAGCTGCTGCTGTGTCAGAGAACCAGCACAACACATCCTCCACTATCTCAGAGCCACCATGGACACTTGAACTCTAACACAGTCAAGATAAAAACAACATCCTGAAAACCTGGCTGACTCCTTTTCTCACACCAGCTGTATCTATCCATGCATTCTCCTTGTCTCACTGCCCATTCCAGAAACAAGCCCAAGCTGCATCACTCAGCAACTCAGAGGAATTAGAAAATGAAGCACAAGTGTGCTGTGCTGAGTATGGCCAGCTGATCCCATTCTGTCAGGGAACACTGTACTAACTGAAGAACTGTTCTACACCCACAAAGTACCCCAGCCTCCTGAGGAAGAGGTAGGAGCACCTACAAGATAGAAACCAGGCAAATATTCTCCAGTTTTCCCTTTTAATCTAGCTATCCACCAGATTATTTCTTCATGAAAACGAAGTTCTTCTCCTCCATCCAGCTTGTGGTCTCTGCTTTACCCTTACACTGGATACTGAGGGACTATTTATGTGATCAACCTTGACATCTAATCTAGGAATGTTTCTCTTTATGGCTTGGACCTTTGATGTTGTATGTAGCAGGTGGAGATGTCTTCCCAGGAGACAACTCCAAATGGGTCATTTTGGATTCAGGTGCCTCACACTAATACAACCCCCGTTGGTTTATTTCCCCTCCATCTTTTGAAGGAGCACAACTGTATGGGTTCCCTTCTTTTTTGCACCCTCAAATTTGCAAGATGCCTTTTACTAGATTTGCAAGACACCTTTCATCTAGATACACAGCCCATTGTGTTCAAAAGCTTTGAAATATATTCTGAAAGTACAGTTGTGAACACATCTTTTAAAGTGTCCCTTATTAAACACGGGATTTGAATGTTGTCATACTTCTAAGCTGTGCATCCATCTACCCAGGTACCCATCTGAATCTTTCACATCAGAGCCATCTCACAAGCTTAGCATAAATATCTCTGTGGGGTAACGTGGAGTNTGGGCCGACGGGGCCGTGCTGGGTTCCCTCCCGTGGGGGTCCAGCCGCCCTCGTGGCTCTCTCTCTGCCATCTGAGAGCCATGCAAATAAACACCCTGAAACCCTAATGCCTGGGAGCCTTCTTGCCTCCTTTGTCGCTGCTGTGTTGCGAAGCTGAGAGCCAGCCGGGGCCAGGCGGGGCAGGCCGAAAAGGGGCACGGGGAGTGAAACACCTTCCCTCCCAAGGAAGCCCCCTGCGCTCTCTAGGAAGGCTAAAGCTGAGCGCAACAGGGTAAGAGAGGATTCATGAAGGCAATGAGACTGACTAAGTTAAAACTTGGGCTCACAAGCACTGCCTGGTCCTCCAGAATATTTTTCTGTTGGAAATTTGTTCTCTGAATGAACCAGAGAACAAATCAAATGCCAAGGATCCAGCACCACTGAAGGAAGAGCAGCTTGAACCTCATCCTCAGCTGGTGTCTGATATGCCTCATGCAAAATTACTGGGGACCAAAAGTCCTGGAGCACTGACTGAAAAGTGGTCAAAGAATTGGCACACGTAAAAGAAAGAGGTTTGGCAAAAGACTGAAAGGGGCTGTAGCCATAACAATGATGAGTTACTTGGTATCCTTTCAAGATAAATAATCAACACTGTAACTTATAAAATCCCCCCAAAGCTGTTATCTAGCGGCAAATATATGTGCTAGTATTGTAGGCAAGCACAACTGGGAATGAAATGTTCAAACCGAGAACTGGCACATGTCTTTTTGAGCCTTCTTAAATAGAAAGTGTTTTTTTAAGTAGGTCATAGACACCACCACTGTGCATTGCAAGAACTGTGTGTGAATGCCTCCTCTGCATAACAGTGCTTTTACCATCTAAGCTAGCAAACCCTATGCTGTTCAGTCCCAATTCAGAAAATTTTGAATATAGCTGTAGGCTAAAGTTAAGAAGACTATTTCCTTAATGCCTTTATATATTCTAGGTGTTTTTATATGTATTATATAGTCATACCTTTTAATATTACATATATATATTCTAAAATTTAGAAATCCCTCTTAGCTGTTATGGAAGAAACACAGAGTAACTCTACCACAGTTTTGGTATCTGTGGTGTCAGACTGAAGGCAATTACAAAGTAGTGGGAATGCAGTTTATTCTGAAGTAACCAGTGCTGCAAACTACAGCTGTACTTGAGAGATTCCAGCTACTCAATATTTACAAGTGTGAATTCTAAAACTGGCCAGAAATTCATTCACAAGCTGACTTTCCCCAGTTTAAGCAAGGGGGTGTTTCCTTCTGCACTATGAGGGCCCGCATCCAGCTGGCCAGATGCTGTTTGAGTGATCTGGACACTGAAGGTCACGGATGCATTTTTATCCTTCAAAATGTAAGCAGAAAAGCCTGTGAAGAAACAGAGGCAGATTTTAATTGTGCTCAAAGCTCCAGCAGCAACCTTTAATGATACCAAGAGCAATTAGATATACTTCTGACTCAAGCACCTGCTCTGTCTGGAATGCCTCCTATTTAAAGCCCAGTACACGCAGATTCTATATCATTGACATCCCGTAACCCAACAAACATCTAATAGATCCTCTCAGGCATAGCTGCAGAAGTGAGGTTTAAATGCTCATCCCACCCGATGTAAATCTCATTTCTAGAATGGTGGGAACTGTCAGGCATCAGAACCTGAGAACATGCATGTCATTTCTCATCATTACATTTCCCCACAGAAGAGTTAAGCTATCCTAAATGCAAGCCATGACTACAGCAAGAAATTACAAGCTCTTATCTCTATTAGCAAGCAGAAGTTTGAGATAGTTAATAAACAAATTAAAAATAATGTCAAGGACTAATGAACAATGATTTTATCCATCACTGTAGCTGCACTATGTAAGAAACGTTTGCCCAAGACAAAATACATAGGCAGAAAACTAAAATCAAAAAGCTGAACTCGAGACAATCAAGGTGACCAAACCCAAGAATTGTCCACTTGTGGCTGTAGCCAAAAGATGGAGAACTAAAGAGATGGAGAAGGAAAGAGTAAAAATGACATTAAAGGAGGAACAAAGCGGAGTAACTAGAAATAAGGAACTCAGCCTAACTGGCTTCCCTCTACACTTCAGCTGACTGTAACAGGGAGAAGAGAGACACAATGCCAGGACTGAAGTGAGAAATACCTCCAACCAAAATAATCCCCAAATACATCTATAATTGCACTAGAAGGAAGTGCTACATATTTTCTATAAAACCAAATTCTCTCTTTCATAACCCTCCTGAAAATTAAAACACTATCACTGGTGAAGTGAACTTCAGCACAGATGTGAGAAGATTTTAATTTTCTTACTGGGAATGCTTTTATTGGTTATTAGGAAGACCGTAAAAGCATCCATTGTGTCCAGTGAAGAATGAAAGCAGATGCTGGAAATAAAGATCAATATCTGAAGACTCTCAGCTTGCAAAATCAGCAGCTATTTCCCCCCAGATGAAGAACTGTTATCCATCAAAACCTGGTGCTCCAAGCACAGAGCAGCTGTTCTTCAGCAGTGCTCTTGTATGCCTTTGAAAAATCACTCAAATAGGAGCAGCTGAGAGGATCCCAGCACTTACTGACTTCAACAGTCAGGGTAATTCACTTCATACCTCCAATCTGAGGGAAGAACTTTAACAGGAGCAGCCAATCCCCTCTGATCATCCCTGCCCCGGGAATTATCACCTCCCACACCCACAAGTTCATCTGCATGAAGAGAACAAGGACCTCATTCACTAGAAAGAATTATTAGTAATTTCTCATAGAGGAACCAGAATCATGTACCTTTGTGGTATTTTTTTCCAATTTTTACTTTACTTGTACAATGTTTATTTTTACATAAATTTATTTACACATTTTTCTAGATTGGCAAAGTTCTACCCAATAAGAACATTTTAGCAAACTATTAAAATCTTAAAGGCTTTTATAAATTTTTAAGCAAAACCAATGAATTGCTTCCATTTACTTACATTCACATCCATGTAAAACTATCTATAATTAATATTTCTCCATTTGTTCAAGATCCTCACAACAACTCTAAGAGTCTCTGGAACTCCAAAAAATCTCACAGAAAAGCTCTGATTTAACCCTCAACTTTAACCATAAAGCAAACTTCCAGTTTGCATTTAGTCCAGTTTGGCTCCATCTCCTGCTCAAAGTTACAAACTACATATTGTAACGTTTAGATAAGCTTAAAAGTATGAAACTCAAAGGTGATAATCTTACAAAGTACTTGAAAAATGTTTGCTAGAGATGAAAAATATCCTAAGATATTAGAAGTGATCAGTGACTCAGCTGTAAAGTTTCACATATTGATAATTAAGAACAACTGAACACCTATATTGGTGAAACCAGTGGCACTCTAGAAATCTACAATTTCTGGGATGTCCTACATTTCAAAGCAAGTCTGTAGTTTCACTGAATTCTGCCTTAAAATTTCAGGTGGAAAAAAAGGACACTGAAGAAACTCAAGGACCCAGTAACTCTCAACAAAGCTTATTTTTAAAGCTCTAGGAAGAATTTAAAGCACTGACAGACCGACAAGGCAACTTGTAAATTTTGATGTTGTATGGAGCAGATATGAACCATCACAAAGAGAACACAGAATCATCCACCTTGGAAACACTACTCCAGTCACTGCATTCTGTAGCAATCTGAAGCAAACACCAAGGAACTTCTCTGCTACTCCTAACCTTTAACAATAGGCTGGGGAAAAAAACCTCCTTCAGGTTATAAGTACTGGTATTGTTTTCAGAACAATACTTTCACCTTTGTATAAGGACTTTCCTTAAAAAAATTCCGCAGCAAATGAGGTTCTGCTTTTCCTATTTTCATGCGGTTCTCTCCCATGCAATTCATTTTTCAGTGGGCTGGTACAGACTTTACTACATAACCTGCCTTACGTCATCCCTGTTTGAGGCCCCCTTAAATTCTAACCGTAGCTTCTAACTTAGCAACCCAAGATCCCTGCAGGGCATTCATAGCCCTGCAGAGGCTGTACTCTGACATCTCGAGGAGGTGCTGTTATTTCAGCCTTTCCCATCCCAGCCCCATGTGTACCAACATTATTGTAACACACTCAGTATACCCGATGAAGCAACTGGTACCGTTATGTTTTTTCACACGGGCTATACAACAGAGAGGCAGCACAGCATTAAGGAGCATGTGGGAGAATGCTCACAGAGGGAAACAAAGTGTCAACTTAGAAAGTAGCCTCTCTAAAAATGCCTTTTCAAGGACAGAATAAAGTTCAGCAGGGATTTCAACAAACATACCTCCCCCCTGAAACTTACCTTGAAAAGGGATTCTGAAAATCTTGATAAATCTCCCAAATTCTGTGCAAGTAGTTCTAAACCTTGTTCTCTAGCAAATGAGAAACTGATAGGTAAAGGCCTGTCTACTCTTCCTCTGCGCTGTTATCAACAGTGTTCAGTTGTTTCCACCAGATTGCTGGTTACCCATTTTCCTACTGTGATTGGTAACCCAACTTAATGCTACACTCAACCCA
>VYZQ01015611.1:19086-40912 GCA_013400655.1 Mystacornis crossleyi | reverse complement strand
CGGCCATCGCTGCAGCAAAGGGGAAAGTGCCTTACAGCCCCAGCAGCTGTCACTGGGGTCTGATTCCTATTACTTGTTACTGCCTTAGTTATTGTCGTTTTTTTGCTTTGCCTTGTTGTACATATATATATATATATAAGTAAAGACCTGTTATTCCTATTTCTGATATATTTGCCTGAAAGCCCCTCATTTTCAAAATTATAATAGTTCAGGAGGAAGGGGGTTACATTTTTCCATTCCGGGGTGGGAGGGGGACTCCTGCCTTCCTTAGCAGACACCTGTCCAAACCAGGACAGTGGTGCATTGATTTTTTTATAAGTTGTTAAAAGCTGCAGTTCTCTCACTAAAATGATCCAAGAGCTTGTCATTCTGTTTTAAGTTGCTATAAGCTACTGATCTGCATTGCATACAGTTACCTTTATTAGTCAGATCCTGCCAGCGTTACAGCATAAATACTGTGCTGTTGAAAGACCGAATTAATTCTTTATGTATCTGAAACAGCAATGTCTTAGAGAAGGGAATATGTCCCAAGGTGCTTTAAACAAATATTACCTGTGTGCCTGGGACTAAGCCTCAAAATACCCCAAGAGATGAAGTTGAATTAGATGGGGACAGTATTCCTCTCATTTAAATGACCTGGGCTCACAAACCCAGAATGTTGCTCATGTCTGTGACAAGGAATATGGTCATTTTGACAAGTTAAAGGTGAGCATAAGCATGTTTTCCCTAGGTGGGATACTCCGAGGTCAGCTCTGCTGCTGAACAGTTGACTCAAGGTAAGGGGGACATCTACTGTTCATGCTAGGAAGTAAAATGCCCTATTTTTGTTACAATGTTCTCTGAATTGTATTTTACTTTTCCAATTTTTCCTTCTTGTTTTAACTATCTGAAAGGAAACTGTTGCTGTGGGGTCCAGCAACCTTCCCTGGGAGACAGCCTTGCCCGTGGAAAGAATCAGAGGACGATATTCTTTGTAGTTATTCAGAGATATTTTTATTTCTCCCAGCTCCTCGCTGGGGGCCTAGGCCAGATTGTTCCAAGAGCTCTCTCGAATCATGTGGACACCCACCTACGTACAGCATTACCAGGATGGGGTTACATTTGAAATTACCAGTGAGGAACAGGATTTAGGCACAATAGCATCAGGTAGCCAGGCAGCCCCGTGTAACCCGACCCATGCTCCCACTCCCAATGCCCATCCCTGCAGGGGGCAACCTCCACAGGAAACCATTTACAATAAACCTGTGCAAACCTGACCTCCTAAAACACAGTGGGGGCAGGTTGGCCAGCCTTCTTTCATGAGTTAGTTTGAAATAGAGGACACAGTTCCTTCTAAGCAAATTTGACTTTCACTATTTTTCAGCTGAATCAAGTTTGGTTTTAAGGGTAGAAATATTAATTCCGAGCATGCTCTGTTTTTGAAATTTACAAAACAAAACAAAGCCTTACTTTTTGGAATTCAAGGACTTCTTAATGGGATCTGGAGTCTCTCATTCTTCAGTCAACAGGTCAGAGATATCCAGTCAGGTGCAGATATAAAAACTGCAAAACAACAAAACAAAGATTTGTTAGCTGTTTAGTAGAAAAGGCACTGTCTGTCTCTGATCCTGTGGAGAATGTGCTCTGGTGACCGATTTAGGTTTCTAACAGCACACTGGTTTGTGCTGAACTTAGATCTTTGTCACTGGGGCAAGTTGAATCAGTCTGGTTTCTTTCTCCTAAGCTGTAAGACAATGCTAACACAAAAACCACCAACTCCTGTTCTGTGCCTGGTTTCCTCCTAGCAGTGCATGTAAAACTTCCTAACTAATGAATCTTACGTGTTAATCACATCTGAAATAATTTTTTTCTTAGGCAAAACGGCATGAATTCAGCAACATGAATCTCTGTGTGAGAGATTGTACCTGTGAACCACCTGCTAGAGTCACAGAGATGGAGTTTTTAGGGTCTTATAATAATTTTTTCTGAGGAAGTCTGCTTTGTAGATAAAAAGAAAAATTTTTGGACTACAGCACTGCCTTTGCGGCAAACTTTTATTTTCAGAAGCAAACTTTCACATACAAAAACATGAATTGTATCTTTCAGTGAGACATTCGTCTTGAAAGAAGAAAAGAAGATTTTTATAGTTTGTATTGATAAAGTCTTTGTTCTGGCTTGAATAAATTTTCCTATGTATGGCAACATTAAGTTCTGAAGATGAAGCACAGGAACCTGTCAGAATGTGTTCTGCAATGTCAAATTACTGGGCTGCATTAAGTTTATCAAGGCAAAATGAAGAAAGGCAAATGTTAATAAATACATTTCTGATGATACTTAGAGAGCTTGGAACAGAGGGGAATTTATTGGTTGCTTAACTTTAAGTGTTGATTAGCAGGCAGTGAACGTACAACTCTTTGAATTTTAGCATTCTCCCATTTTTTTAATATTCACTACTGGGGTGTCTTGGGTTGGGCAAAATACATCACTCTTCCTTTATACACTGAATCCTGTGTTTAGTAAATTAAGGACAAAACGCTTATTAATGTTAAAGATATTTATTTTAGCAGAGCATTTACCTAATTACCTAATTTACTTATTACATAATGCTCAGGATAAGTGCTGAGTATTGATGTGTGTTCTGATGTGCTTCTGATGTCAGCAAGACAACCTACATGCATGCCAGGAATGTTCCAGTCCTTCACAGGATTAGGTCATAAATCCAAAGGAGACCTTTCAGAGATTAATGAAAGGAATCAGTAGCAGCAGTCCTTGTGCAACCAACTCTCCTTAGAAAGATGGGAGGCTCTTTCATGAAATTAATTCCAAACTCTGAAAATCTCTGGGGGTCAGTTATCATACAATTATTTCACTAAACTATATTCACAGTAAAGAAACATCACTTTATAGAGCAAAGAAGAAGCTCATGTCAAAATATTGAAATGAATGATTTCCTGCTCTGTTTTAATCACGTTGTTGTAAAATGAAATGGTATTGTGTTTTACGTCTTTTGATTATCCTGAAAGAGTTTGCTGAGTTCCTGCAGTAACTTTCTCTCCCTAAACTTTCTATAAATTACAGAATAGATAAATTGGAAGACAGAGTTGTTCTTGGAGCTCATCGGGCATCAGTTGCTGAAAAAGAACAGCAGATATTTGAGATTATGGAAATCTTTTGTCATCATCAGTTTGACCAGCCTTCTGAGAAAAATGATATAATGCTCCTCAAGGTATTGTGATAATTACTGTTGTATTTTTATGAAAGGAATTTTGCTGATCAGCATTTTGGCTACTCCTTGATATTGAAGAGTACATTGTTTAGATAGCTAAACAGTATCACAGAAGAGTCTACTTTTGGTTGTATTAATCTAGATGAAGTTAAAGGATCACTGGCTCTGTGAGCAGGGAAAATATTTCAAGCCAATTCTGAGCCCTAAAACTCCCTTTTAACCCATTCACTGCAGCAACCCCTCGAAAACACAAAACACATTCTTCAGTAATTTTTCAAAGGCAATGTTGAAGGGATGTATGGAATGGTGTCTGGTTCACATCTGTATCCCAGATTTGTACTTTGTGCTGGACTAAGTAAACACGGAGATGAAACTTACTGTTAATTTTTGTGGTAACGAAGCAAAGTAAAACTGTGGATAATACAGGACATATGGACTCAGCTCTAGGAGTGCAGAGCGGTCACAAAGTGGAGGAGACTCAGGACACTGCAGAATGAAGCATGGAAAGATGTCCTTGCCAACATTATCATCCTATGCCGAAGTGGGGCAGGGCTGTAAGAATTTGAATTTACAGGGAGGTGCCCCCACCCATCGCAGGGAGATTGGGACTAGATGATCTTTAAGGTCCCTTCCACCCTTAACATTTATGATTCTATGATTCCATGGATCTATGACTGGAACCTGGTTTCTAGTATTTAGAATGCATCACCAGTTCAACATGGCAATAACACAGGGAAGAAGGTGACCACGCCCCTTTCTGTGCTAGCTGGAGCACTTACAGGCACCCGTGGCCCAAGTACCTGACAATAGCCCATCTCTGAGAAGCTCCTTCTCCCAGTTATTAGTGAGCATTCTACATCTGCTTCATTGTTGCTGTGGGGTGACTTTATGCTGTTGTATCCCCTATCACCACTCTATGCACAGACATGATTCCTGTGCTTTTCTGTGCCTTTAAACTGAGCCCAAGAGAGGAGAGAGAAACAAGCAGAGCGAACTTTTCAAAGCAGTCTGTGCTTCAAGGTCACTACTCCTCTGCGTTCTTCTGCTGCGGGGAGGAGAGTGGAGGAAGCACCTTCCTGCTTTTCAGGGTTTTTTTTTTAGGCTCTGTTTCTTCAGAGAGAGAGATGGAAAGTGTTTTTAATTTCTGGGACTTTGGTTTCTTTTTTTTCTTCTCTTCTGTACTTGTTCAGAACATCAGAACATCAGAACGCCGCTGGGGGACTTTCTATTGGCTTGGACAGGGCCCCCACTCCCACCCAGCTCCAAGGAGGAGGAGAGCGACCACACCCACAGAAGGACTATAAAATCTTTCAGGTTTCTCTCCACAGCAAGAGGTTTTATTATTTAACATTATTATTCTTTACCTGTCTGTTTGTTAAATAAATAGTTTTTGTTTTCTCTTTCACATTCCTCTGAGGAAAATTTTTTTTCCCGAACCTGGTGGGGGTGGGGCGGCTATAACTTGCCTTCCTTTGAGGAGACGTTCCCTTTGGACGTTTTCCCTAAATTTGGCCCAAACCATCACAATTGCAAAGTAGACAAGGCTCATTTCTGGCTTCTCCTGTGCACCAAGGTATTTGTGAACACAAAACCAAAATTGATCACTAGGAAGTAGTATTTCCAGAGCTGAAAATCCCAGCTCTGTTCCAGAATGACATGGATTGATACAATCCTTTGAATTTGACACAGAAGCAGGGATAGTACTAATCTCAGAGCTCACCTCCCATCTATACTGTTCTGCAGTAATGGAGTATTAAATGGCTTGGGATAAATTTTCCATCTTTGGAACTTTCCAGCTGCACTGGTAATAATTACTGTAAAGACTTTTTATTTTTATAAATTTGTGATTTGATGGAGTGCATTTTTTTAAAGGTATAAAGCCTGAACTGTTTAGCCAAGAACCATACAGCAACCTGTGAAATTAATCACGGCGCAGGGATCGTAAGACTGAAAATGTCTGTTCAGTAGCTGTGAGCCCTTATCAAGCACACTGAGGATGTATGTCAGGGTTTGGCTGTGTTTTCATTTACAGGCTTAAACCAGCCCGTGCTGAAGGATGAATCTGTCAGGCAAAGGCCAGCAAAACACAGAGAGTTTTAATCATTCAAGTCCTTAAGAATCTCTCAGAGAAAAAAATTGGCAGTCAGAATAGACTGAGACCTGATTTTTCCTCAATTATGTTGCTGCTGTCATGACTAATTGCTTTTAGCTTTTGTTTTCATCCCTGTTCTTGGGCACATTGCACTGGTCTTTGAGACTTTTCTGCCAGTCAAGCACCAGAATCCGATTTCAACACTGAAGTTCAGTGATGAGTTAGGTTCATGAGCAGGACATAGATCCAACAGCCTAACTCCCATGTAGGTTTTACATTTCCTAAATATTCAATGGGAAACTGGGCTTGAACTCACTACTGCTGCCATAGATGGGATATTGCTGTACTGCTACTATGGAAAGTCTTTTGAATTTTCAGAGGGGCAATTAACCTTAGGATCAGCTCCTAAATAGTGAAAAGTGATTCATATGGAAAGTATTAGTAAAATGAGACTAAAGGACAATTGAAACTGGATTACATTTCCCTTCCTCTCTGCACAAGAAAGCTATTTTTTGTTTGTTTGTTTTTTCCCTTTTTAGCTGAATGATACTGCAAAGATGAATAAATACGTGCAATTGTTGCCTCTGCCTGACTCTTTTGAAGATGTTGAACATGGCACACTCTGAAAGGTAGCTGGCTGGGGAAACACATCACCAGGAAAGCCATCAGAATATCTCCAGGAGGCAAAACTGAAAATTGTTGATAGAAGAAGCTGTGGCAAAAAATATGCCAATAAGCCCAAAATTACCGTCAACATGTTGTGTGCTATAGGGAAAAGTAGATATTTTCCAAGCGATGCTTGCCAGGTAAGAAGCAAAGTTACAGGGGAGGACACATATATTTAACAATGGCTCTCTTTTCACTGGGAACAAAGCAGTGCTAGACATCTTATGAGGCTGATCATGAATGAAGTGATTTTAACCATATTTCTAGGAGACTTCATTGCCGTGAAGAAGTGTTAAAACTTTGTTCTGTTTAGGTCAATGTACGTATCAGGATTGAGAGTATGAGAATTTGAGCCTGGCATTATCTGTTGACTTCAGGTACATTTCTTTAGCTATAGTGCTCTCCTTAGACACCACCTGTAGTTATGGGAGAAAAAGAAGAGCGATCAGGGTCTGAATTATCTCATCCTTTTCAGAAGTCAACATCTGAAGAGATGCAAAGTGTCCCACAACAGAATTAACTTTATACCCAAAAGCACTGTTGACACTCTTTGGATACTGCTTTTCATACCTTCTGTGCTGAGTCCAGACGAGACAATTGATAAAGAAGTGAGAATCCATTTACACTAACAATAAAAAATATAATTTGAAATAGAATTATAATAGCACCCTGCTGGCCTATAACATTTGCATCAAAGGCTCCCTCAGGTTTGAAAAGCAATCCCTCTTTATACCTCACCCAACTCCCATGAATTGATGTTAGCCAACTGCTCCGTTTCATAGGCTGGAAAAGGTTAGAAGTAACATTACCAAACACGCTTGTGCACTGCAGGTGGCACTGCATGCTCCTCTGGAGAGAAATGGACACACACTGACAGCTACTTCTGCTTTGTCTTCCAGGGAGATTCAAGGGGGCCATTAATCTGTGCTTGTCAGTACCGTGGGATTGTTTCTTTTGGAAGAAAATGTGGAAAAAGAGGGATACCTGGAGTTTATACATGGCTGACTAAAAAATATATTGACTGGATTAAAAAAACAATTTCTAGAGACAGAGATCCATGAGACAGTCAAGCGCATTCTAATAAATATTGTGCTGTGCATTACAGCTGGATGCTGCTGCTTAAGTGTGCCACCTTTGAAATGTACCTCCCAGCTTTACAGCTTTGCTGACACCGACACGGCCTTAGGAGACCAGTTCAAAATATCCATATCTGTACAGATAACACCATTACTAATCTTTAGTAGGAAACTGCCACTTAGAAATCATAATTTGTATTGGATTCCACTCTACTTCTTAGTGGGATGAGAAAGTATTCATTGCACCTGGGATAAGGCAACATTTGTTAATATGTACTTACACAAAAATTGAGTTTCAGACTGATAGTGAATGAGATGTCTGTTGAATGAGAAAAAATAGAACAAAAGCTTAAAATGTTCAAATATTTGTCTGTGATGTTATTAAGCCCCAAACACTTCATTTTAGCACTATTAAAGATTTATCTAAATTAAATTACAGAGAGTTAAAATATTAAACAGAGAAACAGTTTTCCAATTAGTCTTCATTATAAAGATACAATATAGAGATAAAAATAATGTCTTCCTTCTTTCCCTAGATTTTTGTTTTGGTTTGGTCTTGGGTTTTTTGGGGGGGAGGGTGTGGTTTGGGTTTTCTTTTTTGTTTTGGTATTGGTTTGTTTTGTTTTGTTTTGTTAATCAAATCAACTAAATCATCTCACAGCTTGGTTCATAATCTCACTCTTTCAGTTAATAGTTCACTCAAAAAGTGTAAATACTGATTGTAATGGGTGCAGTTACAGTTCTTTAACACAGTTCTTATCTAACATCTGTTGAAACAAACAGGTCTCTGGCTATGGATTACAACAGACTTCTAGTAACAGAAGGACCTTGTGTGTTTCTGAAGAAATCTGTGGTTAGCTTGTTGTACTCTATTACCTTCCAGCTATTCACTAGGTCTATTGTAACTAAGAGTTTTGAAGTGTCCGTCTGCAGGGTTTCTCTGCTTCTTTGCTTATTGCACTAATATGTACCAAATACTGTAAACTCTAGCATGCTGCAGAGGCATGAGTAAATTACTCCAGCATAACAACCTACTGGCCTTGATTACTGACCAGGAGCCATGCCACAGTTCTGAGCAGAGCAGAACAAGCCCTGTCTCATAAAGGCTATGCGGAAAGAAGCAACTGGACACCACAAAACCGCGTTGGTTGTTGGCCATAATGCAATGAAACCTGCCTCTGTGGTGTGTGGGGGCTTAGATCCAGTCCTTGTTCAACGTCGTGCAAAGAAAGACCTTAGAAGATGTCAGTGGGATTTGGCTCAGTACTGGAATGCAGAGAGAACTGGGAAAAACTGAGGGGAAAAAGCGAAAGATTTATAAAAGTGGAAAGAATAATGTACTGTTGTTCTCACTTCATAGCTGGGGGTCTCAGAGGATGCTGCAAACACAAATCAGTCCCTTTTAACTTCGTGGTGTAAATGACAGACCATGCAGCCCAGTGGCCACCAATTGGTGTGCAACTTGGTGAAGGCAAAACTTTCACTCCCTCACTCATGAGAACAGTGGCTGTCTCTGTCACTGATGGGAAAGAGTGAGTGATAAAATCCGGAAACCATAACCCAACAGATTCACTACAGCTCAGATGCTGGGCTTCCTGTGTGTGATCTCCTGCAATTACTTAATTCACATAATTTTTTTTCTATTTATGGGTGATGTAACATGTGGAAGGGTGTTACTGTCAGGCCTGACTTCCCCTGTCCAGCCCCTGTAGCTCCCTCACTCACACCCCACCCACCCACCCACTTACCAGGGTGGGTATCTCAGCCCCCAAAGCCAGTAACCCCTCCCCCAGCAACAGTTAGCAGAGCCTTGACTCAGTTTCTGTCCACCCTGAGGCTTTATTCCCTTCCCGGGTAACAGGAGGGAAGCCTTTGCTAGTTTTGAAATAGCAGTGTGCTGGAGGAGTGCCGGTCCTCTCACTTCTCCACCTCTCCGTGTGAGGAGCAGCACTTTGGGCCAGGGAGAGTGGCAGGAGTCCTGCAGTGGGGCTGCAAAGTGTCCCACAGTTCTGCATTTTTTTAGCACCTCTGAAAACACGTGGTGGAAGGATAACTGGTTCTGCAGCTGGAGACGGGCAGAAGAAAGGTCCAGGAAAAGGAGGTGGTCACTGGTATCATTCACTGCTGAAAGCACTGCAGGGCTGGTTCTCAGAACTGAGCTCAAAACAGGAAAGCCATGGAGACTAGCGCTATGTATGTTACAGTTTTGCGATGACAGACACTAACAAAGCCTGGAAAAATTAAGCTGGAAACATGTTAGTGACCAGACTGAAAAGAGCTCATTTTCAGCAGCATGTGGCAGAGTTTACTAAACACACTAACACAGCATTTGCAATTCCACTTTCACTCAGTGACAGAAAGTTAGTCTTGACTCTTTTAACACGACATGCTGCAACATTAATCTCTAGGTGCCTGTAAGGTGTCCCCTCACGCCGTACCTCCCAGTTCCTAAACATTGGCTTCTTCTACCACACCAGCTCTCCTGAGCTATATTTATCTTTACTGGAAATTTATGAGTGGATTAAGGGATCCTGTCTAAGGAATCCTTCTCCCCTTCTGTATGGTCCTGTCTATGCTTGCACTTTTCAGCTTCATCTCTGCAGAGCTGACTTCTTCATCACACTTTTGCCTCTGTATCTGTTTTTACTGAGGTTTTCCAGGTAAGCAGTATTTCCTAAGGATTATTTTCTGAGAGGTCTAAGTTGCTTGTTGCCTGTCATATAGTCATGAGCATGCCGGGCACAGAGAGCAGCCCCCAAGGCTGACCAGGCAGCGCAAAGACCTGGCAAATGGCACTAACATGTGATGTATGGCACTGATGCAGAACACACAGTGCTGACACACAGCCCTTGCCTCTCTGTCCACGAGAGAGGACTGACAGCTCATACTCACACATCACACTGGGATGCAGATGCCAGTCAGTTTTAGTCCTTAGGTTCATATTGCTCTTGTGCTGGGCGGTAGTGCCTGATGTTTTGTTCTAGTATTGGCTGTACATCTAATGCACTGCATGTGCAATATTTTGTTGATTATTTTTTAAAACAAACTTCTATTTCTCAGTACAGAGGGTGTCGTTATCTGTTGTCAACAACTCTTGTTGCCTGAAAGTGTGGTAATATGTTTGGAGCATGGACTGCCCCCCCAGCTTGTAGTCAAAGTCTTTCTTTTTCTTTTGATGGCAGAGCCACCCACTATCTAGCAAGCTGTAAAAGTAACCTTTCTCTTGGGCAACTCAATCTGGCATCAGGAAGAAACACTTAGAAAACATAATTAAAACAAGCCATCAGATTTTCAAGATCATTTTCTTGGATACTTGCCAAAAAGAAATAAACTCAGAAGACTCTTTTGAACTCTGAATAAGTCAGTTCATCATAGCCAGACAAATTAGAGCAAGTAATTTTCGTATGTCTGCTACAACTTTTAATTAGAAACTGTTAATTTCAAAAATATATCCTAATCTCATTAGTGACCTGGCCTAGATGGTTCAGACACTTCTATCCCAGTATGCTTATAACCCTTCAATCATCTGAATGAGCTCTTTCTGGATTGACTTGTGACACTTTGTAATTAATGTGTAATAAATTACAAGCAGGTTTAATTTAACTGTAATTCAATTCAAGGTGGCACAGGTTTTTTCAAAGCAAGGAACCACTGAAAGATGAGCAAAAATGCCCTTATTTTAAAAAAAGCCCTTTTATAATAATAGAAAAGGATTTTATACACCTTAGCTACTTACAAAGGTGTATGTTAGATTTAATATATAAAAAATAGAATTTCACAGACTTCATTCTTATGAATTATTAATAGATTTTTTGGTAAAGTCAGAAACTTTGCCCTATTAACACACTATTACAACACCTTTATTTCAATTAAAAAAACAAGCCTCTCTGTAGCCACATAGAAAGTTAAGATAAGGATAATTAGAACAGTAGAAATATCAGTAAAAGAAAAAATTAAATATTACTTCAATCACTCTTAATCACTCCTGTACTAAAATGTAATAGTCATGAGTATTTCATTAACTTCTAATTAACAAGTCCAGAAAAGAGCCATGAAGGTGATTAGAGGGGTGGAGCACTTCTCCTGTGAAGAAATACTGAGAGAATTGGGATTATTCATGCTGGAGAAGAGAAGGCTTTGGGGTCATCTAATTGCTGCCTTCCAGTACCTGAAGGAAGACTACAAGAAAGATGTGGAGGGACTTGTTACAAGAGCATATAGTGACAGGACAAGGGGGAATGGCTTCAAACCGAGAGAGAGTAGGTTTAGATGAGATGTTGGGAAGAAATCATTTACTCAGATAATAGTGAGGCACTGGAACCGGTTGCCCAGAAGTTGTGGTTGCCCTATCCCTGGAATTGTTCAAGGCCAGGTTGGGTGGGGCTTTGAGCAACGTGATCTAGTGGAAGGTGTCCCTGTCCATGGCAGGGGGGTTGGAACAGATGATATTTCAGGTGCCTTCCAACACAAATTATTCTATGATTCTATGATTTCCATTTAAATGGAAAAATGGTACATGGTTGTTGGTTTAGGTTATCTTGGAACAATGTAGAGGATGTTACCTATCAGGATACACTGGTCAGTCTGTCTCAAGTTCTTATAACCAAAACTGTAATAGACATTCTTTCAGCCCAGAAACAATACCAGAAAACTGATACCAGAAAAAAGCAGATGCATGAAAATAGGGTGGACTTTGGACTAGTATGTGTGTGAAACTTGTGACATATTCAAAATGTCAATGGACAACATGGAAAGTGATGTAGCTTTCACTGGTTAAAACCTTGGGCATGCATAACCCTTGCCAAAAGCCAAAATCCTGTCTGGAAACTGATCTTAGCAGAGTTCAAGTAACAAATATTTGCACTGAGATCACAATTATTCTCAGAACTGGTGCTTTTGGGCATGCGGATGGAGGACTGTAGAGAAACTTGAACTGCTCCCTGTCACTGGTGGTTGTGAGAGGCCCTGTCTTTCAACGCAGTCCAGCTAGACCTTGTCAACGAATTCCTCCTATGTACAATGTACGTCGTAAGGAAAAGAAAAATGGGGAGGCAGCAATTATTCCTGCAGCACTGAAGATATTGCACTGACAGAGACAGAAGATAAACTTGCTGATATTAATGTAATATTTCTTTCTGCAGTATTCCCAAGGGATGGTTTCTAACCTAGTTTCCTTGGCATCTATAGTAAAATGTAGGTAGGTGAGAATATGAGTGTGCTGAAAAGGGTGATATAGGGGGCTGTGATGCTTGTGATTCTACATACATCCACTCTAGAGGTTACCACATCCACTGTGGAGTGGAGTGGTGTTTGTGCTCCTCCAGGAGTAGAAATGGGTGGTTGCAGTTAACTTGCCCTGTGAAATGAGACTCTGCTGGAGCAACAATCAGCCAGGCAGTGCCACAGTGAGATTTGGCAGAAACTGCACATCAGAGCCCTGAATTATTAAAAACACCTTAAAAACACCTTTCTGACAGACTATTCTGTTTTATGAACAATGGTGTTGATTTTATCGAGTGGTCTTGGCCTCATTGAGCAGAATATTGAGAGTACCTGCATGAGGTGAGAGCACTGCTGGTGGTAAGAAAACACAAAAGCTAGACTCAGTTCTAAAGTGATATTTAAATTGTTTTTCTTCCAGGCCTCTTTCCCTCCCATTGTTTTTCCTGCACCCAGTTACTGAAGTCATGCTCACAGTAATGGTTACCCATTTTGACACTCATATTTGGAACAGCAGTTTCCAGAAGGGTTTATTATTCCACCAGCAGTGCTGGGTTGGGTTTTTCCCTCCTCATGATGCTTCGTTGCAGCTTAGCCATCCTGGAAAGCATCTGCCCAGACAAACACTTCTGGTGACTTTGAAAGGGTTTCTATCTGCACAGTCAGTGGTTTCCAAGTCCTGTTTCAGGCACTTATCATAGGCAATAGACAAACAAAAATACCCTTTCCCTTTATGCGGATTGTAGAAAATGGACTTTTTATTTTTACATCCAATGCTTTATAAATGAAAAAAACAAATGTTTCTTGTTTTATAAAATAGCAAAAGCCACTAGAGCTAGCACTGAAGGTACTTTGCCCAGTTCTGGCCAAAGTGGCCTCATGGGATCCACAAGAGGGAACATCTTGTACACCACAGCTTTGGGGGCTGTTTCTTGTTGCTGTGGGGTTCCAGCAACCTTCCCAGGAGACAGATTTGCCTGTGGAAAGAATCAGGGAATGATATTTGAATGGATATTCAGAGATCTTTTATTTTCTTCCAGCCGCATGGCTGGGGAGCCTGGGCCAGACTGAAGACCCATGGGAAAATCAGAGAGTTCTGGGGTGGGAAATATGAAAAGGCCAATGGGGCCAGGACTTGGGTACATGTGACCAGGGAGCAGAGGGAAACCCTGTGCCCTGTCCCAGGGCATGCTCCCATCCCAGGGCCCCCTCTTCCTGGGGGTGAAACCTCCACATCTCACCCTTTTGTTTTAATTAAAAAATGACAAAAACAATTTCAAAAGGATGCAAGTCACCAACGCCCCCCGCCCCCCACCTCCTCTCAGTCCCCAGTGTCCAAACAGATTTTTTCTGGAGTATCCCAGAGCTGGCAGGAGAGAGATGGAGGCTCTCTGAGCACATTTTGTGGGGAAACTGAGGCATAAGAGGGTCTCTTTCATCTGTGCCTTTTGGGACTCCAAACAGTGATAGTTAATTTCTTCCCTCCCCCTTTTCTGTCCCCCACTCAGCATTGGAAAGGAATTGTGGGGAAAGGGAATTGCATAGGGAAGCCATGGGGGGGAAAATAGATTAGGAATAAACTGGGGATAATAGGGTTGGGTAAAATTTGGTATAGGATAAAAGGGAAAAGTAGCCTGAGGGTAGGGAGGCTGCTGGCATCGATATGGTTTGGAGTAACTGCGATCTTGTGCATATTTACTGCCTCTGACTNCGTGTGACCCACAGAGCCCCCGGCGCTGGCAGCACCGCTCCATCACTCATGGTCGCGCAGCAGGGGACTCTGAGACAGGGGTGGAGTCCACGATAAGGCGCGGGCTCTCGAGGGGGCCGGGTGCATCCAGCGCCAGCAGCTCTGCTGCCGCTGTGGGGGATTGAGGGGGAGACCTTGTGGGTACAGTCATGCGCTCCTGGGATGGCTGCTGCATGCTCTCGACCATGTGGTGGCGGCCATCTCCTGCCATAGAAGCAATGGGACTATGCACATGGTTCCTAAGGGCTTCAGTGATTACAGGCCATGCCCAGAGGTGTTCTACCATTGGTACATGTTCTCATTGAGCCATTTATCTCATCCAAAATCTCGCACCAAAAATCTCTTAGAGGAATGTCAGGAGGATTAATGTCAAAAAGTACGTCCCGAGAAACATAAAAGAAATTTTTGCAAATCCAGTCAAGAAAATGTTCTAGATATCCCGGATTAAGTTTCATGTTCTGCTGTGCCAGGATTTCTTTAATTTCCAGATAAATTTCCTTCTGTGGCTTAGACAGCCACATTTCCCACGATTCCTCCATAGTCCAGCGAGAACAGCCAAACCAAGGCAACGAGAGAAACCCAGGGAATTCTTACTCACTGATTCCTTGGATTTTCTCCAAATCTTCGCTGCTCCTCTTTTTACTGTCTCCAGGGGTTCCAGGGGATCATTAGAATGCCACCAGTTCTCCACCATTTGTTGCTGTGGGGTTCCAGCAACCTTCCCGGGAGACAGATTTGCCCATGGAAAGAATCAGGGAACGATATTTGCATGGATGTTCAGAGATCTTTTATTTTCTCCCAGCCGCATGGCTGGGGAGCCTGGGCCAAACTGAAGACCCATGGGAAAATCAGAGAGTTCTTGGGGCGGGAGAACATGAAAAGACCAGTGGCGACGGGACTTGGGTACATGTGACCAACGAGCAGGGAGAAACCCCATGCCCTGTCCCAGGGCATGCTCCCATCCCAGGGCTCCCCTCTTCCCAGGGGGGGAACCTCCACAGTTTCTTACTGTCAACAACTATCTGCAGCTGACCTTCCTCTGTGTTCCCTTTGCAGCTTCTTTACAGTTAGGATGAGACACCTACCAGCACCCAGCCAGCGTTCATAGTCCAAAACATTACAGGCCAACCCCTGGCACAGGGAAGAGGATACAGTGTGGGGCACAATTAGAACATAGGATTGAGTGGCAGCTATCTGCTAAAACAGCAAAGAAAGTGCATCTGATTGTGAACTATTTCAGAAATTTTTCTTGCTTAAAAAGCTTATTCTGTCACAGTCAGAAAACATCTACAATAACCCATGTTCAGTCTGTGACAATTCAGGAGATAAAGAAGAAGAATAATATGCCATTATGGACAAATCACATATTCAGTCTGTCAGATCCACAACTTAGAAAGATAGCTCCAGCTTTGTATATTTCACTCATATTTTTTTTTCCCTGTGTAGTTTTCTTAAAGAATAAATCTTCTGAGTATTTGAATAAATGACTGAAAATTACCATCAAGTTTCGATCAAACAACTAAGGTTGATTAATGAATAAAATAAAAGAAACAAGACAACTTGCATATTATATTTTATTCTCTCATATATGCTGAGTGTATATAAGGGCATATAAATTACCACACATCTGAGTAGAAACACAAGGTTGTGTTCTGCACTTGTAATATTGCTTAGTTATTACACCTCTTCTAGCAATACATTAAGAAAGCTGAAAATAACATACAAGCTAAACTAGATTTGGAAGTGATTAGGCTCTTTGTAGGTTTATAACTGATAATTTTAAGCTATCTAGAAGTTTTGTTGCTTAATGAGATGAAATTTGTCACAGGCAATTCGCAGCTGTTACGCCTCATTGCTTTCTAATTAGAGCTTGTTTGCAAACATTCCCTTCCATATTTTGAGTAAAAAACACATAGCAGAGATCATAAAACATTGAAAGTATCGTGTGAAATCCTGGCCCTGCTGAAATGAGTGACACAGCACTTAAGTCACTGGGGTCAGCATTCACCCACAATATGTGTACCCCAGGGAAAGAAAAAAATTAATATTTGAAAACAAAAAAATTAGTATTTGAAAACACAGCCATATGATTTACGGAACAAAGGACAAAGGATTTAGGGAGCATGTGTGTGAAAATCCTCTTGCCACACTGGGGAAGAAAATGCTCCTGTGTTAGGTCCTTCCAACTGCATTGTTCTTGGAGACCCTGACTGATGTCGCTTTTCATGGAGGCCAAGATACTGATTTGGTTTTTGTCCAAACCTGTTCACTGAAGTACATACCAATTGCATATAGCACGGAGATGCCTGAGGACCAGCCACCGAAAGTCTCCTTTAATGAGACTTTGCTCCAGTTAATCCAAACTCTCAGAGACTTCAGCTGGGATAGACAAGACAGATGGAGAGTGAGGACTGTGAACAAGAGAAAGCAATAAAGATGGAATGAAGGGATATAGCCTACTGCACTCCTATATTTAGGGTGCTTTTTGTGTGTGGCATAAGTAAACTTGCATATAGATCAGACAGAGAACACAGTATAATAGACAAAAAAACCCAGTATAATGAGAACTAAGGCTGAACTGGAGAGATTGTGCAGCAGACAGAAGTAGGAATAAAAGCACAGGGTGCAGTGGGGTTGTAGCACAAGGAACCAAGGGACTCCCCTGGTGGGACTGGCCCTAGAGATAGAAATCCTCACCAGATTAGGGTGACAGAAAAGGCCTCTCCCAGGATGCTCTGTTTCACTATGTTAATATACCTCAGTTCTGCTTCCCTGGTTGGCCAGTTGGACCCCCCTCTCCCCATACCTTATCTGTTCCTTCCCTAGAAAATTCTCCCTTCCCCACTCTCCCATTGGACTTCGTTCCTTGCCACTCCCTCAGATTTTCCCATTGGCTCCCGTACCCTAGTCCCGCCTATGTACCGCCCCTGTGCCCTCCGACCATAGGTCCCTGGAGCTCTCCCCGCCCCCCCCTCCCCCCCCTTTCTGGGTCTTTTTTGTGACTGGAAACCTTCATGTGCGCGGCTGAATAAACCACTCCTGTGGAACTCTGTGCCTTCCCCTCTCTTTGCCATCAGCTTGCTGAAGAACCTATCTGGGGTGTGTGTGTCTCTGTGTGTGTGTATTTGATAACAGTGGCACTGCCAAGCAGCTTTTTGCTGGAGACTCTTTCAGTAGGTGACGGCGCCCCACCAGAACACCCCCCAAATTGACATAAAACAGCCACTCATCCCGAGGAAGCAAGTATGTGCAACACTGCAAAAATCTGAAGAATAGTTCCCATTGGTGTCCTTACTCCTTTCAGGCCTTGTCTGTCTCTTCCCTGAAGCTGAATTACTTAGGAAATGCAGAAGCCCTCTTCTGGTCTTTCTGGGATCACATAATAATTCTGGAAAACCTTTATACCTCAAAGATGAATACTTACGAAAGGGAGAGATTTCTTCTTAAAGAAAAATGATGATCAAAGTAAGTTTGATAAGCTTGCTTATCTAAGTTAATTAGTTCAAATGGACTTTTCTCTGCCAGTGGAAATCATCCTGGCTATATTGCAAAGAATACATGGAAGTATTAGCTCATGAGGACACCTAACCCTAACTTAAACAACTCAGCATTTCACACATATGACTATTGGTTTTGTTAGCAATACATGGAGCACAAGAAGATAACAAGCTTTTAACAGGTTTGTCTCTCATTACAGGAAATAGCTACTTAGTCTAGTCAAAACTATATATAACGCATGACTAAAACATTTTCAGAAATGTTGTAAGACAATAGCACTACTTAATTGCAACAAAAGACATGTTTTAGTACAGAAAAGTAGAAATAACATTAATACTTAAGGTATGGTTCTATTTCCTTTAGGGTGTATAATGTTATCAACTCTTTTATCTTAGAAAGCAAGACATCAACTTGAGTTGCAAGCAAAAGGATACTCCCTACCAATCCTAAAATATCTGATTCTAGTATCTATACCTGGGAATTAAAAATCTAACGGTGCACTTTGAGATTCTGCACAGGTACTGAAAACAAAAATTTCTTCAGTGGGAATTTGGCTTAGTTATCAGGGGCTGGTAGAGTCAGAGTAAAATTACCGTTTGGATTGTATAGAGAAAGGATAAAATCCATACGGTATTTGTAGTTTTACTGACTGTTGAGTTACTGTTTATGTCCTGAAAAAACTGACGAAAACGCTTTTTCAAGTCTAATGTATTTTATTCTAGTTCTGCGGAGAACCACTGAGAGTAGAGGCTTCCTGACAATAGAGAAATGAGTGTGTGTTCCTACATCAATTTCCTATGTCAAACAGTGAGGGACAAAATCATCACATTATCTCAGCATTAAAACTGTTTACCATATGGACACCTGACCATCCAAACAGAACATACAAAGAACTGTCATTCATATCTAGTTCTTTTTTTTTTTTTTTAATTGATAAAGAAACACAATATTTGAAGATCATACTGAAAAGGTGTTTTTTTATATGGAAAGGCTTTATTTCTCTCTTGGTGTACATATGACTTATTTGGGATCATTTAGATTCTTAGAAACAATAAGTGTCACAGGTGAAACAGCTCCTGACAAAACTATTGATAAGATGGGTGTGTGTGAAGGCAGAGTTTTGGGCTGTGCGTGATCAGTCGTTGTATTCAGAGAAGCAAATCTTCTCTGAAAAAATTCAGAGAAGAAATTCCCTGGTATGGATCTTGGAGGTCTTGGGCACTCAACACCTTTCTTTCTCTGCAAATGTAGATGACTTGAAAGTATTAAAAAAAGTTTTCAGCATAACAGAGCCACAACATATTTTTTCATCATGTTTTGCCATTTAAATCAACTACCTATTTATTGTGTGTGACAAACTCAGACTCGTCTGCCATGGAAAAAATTGATCCTTGCCGCTTTGTAGTAGAACTTTTACACTACTCTGTGATTTTTTTTGCCTCTTGAACACCTTTTCCAAGCACAGAAGAACTATTTGACTTGGTTCATAACTGAATTGATAAAAAGCCAGTAATTTCTGCTATGCAGATTATTATGGTGATTGTAAAATCCCTGGGAATACCTGTTCTGTGAAGAGGTGACATAGGGCAGAAGTCCTGCAATCAGAGCCAGCCATGACTGGAGCCCATGGAGGAACAGGACAGTGCCATGTGGGCTCAGTAAGCAGCATGGACCTGACAGGGCCCAGCTCCATTTCAATGGCAAACTCAGAGAAGAAATCATGTGCAGTAGGTTTGGCTAGCAGCTCCCAGCCTGGACATGCCACGTATTTGCACATGGACATATGGGCAAGTATATTTTTGCTGTGCTCCAGAGAAGCTGTGGCTCTCATTCCTGAGGCTGTCTGCAGGTAACCCACCATATCCAGTCATTTCTATAGTAGCTCCTGCAGTTTGTGCGTATCCAGTCCTCTGCGTAGCACCTGGTCTGCCTGGAGAAAGCATGTAAACATCTCTTGCCTTCAGCAAGTAGAAAATGTCCCAAAACATCTATTTTTACCAGAGTGAAGTTGAGTTGCTATGTTACAGCTGAAACAAAGAGTAATTAGCAATTCATTGAAAAGATACAAGAAAAGAAATCATACAAAGGGGAGTCCTTGCCGCTATCTCACTTGCCTGATTCTTATCTCTTACTTCCTATTTCTGGCTTTTCATTTTGGACTTTGCAGCTCAGCTTCCTTTTGGTTTTTCCCTTTGAATTTCTGCTTCTCATATAGCATTGTGCTTATGGCTTTTTGTAAAGGAAGCCTGGGAAAAGGTTGGATTGTTCAGGAATGTGTGGTAATATATTTTTAGTTTAGGGACTGTCTTTTGGAAATGAGCAACAAGGGTCATGCATTAAACATTTGCCTGTGTTTAAAGAGATATTAGTGCTTCCTGCTTATCCCGACTTCATGAGTTCGGAAGAGTGGATAGTAACAGTGGCCAGAACACTTAAGTTCAGAAGAGTGGAGGTGAATGTTTCTCTGTTTAAAGAGTAAAAGAAACAAAGGTTATTAACCTAGTGAACAGGCTGTGCCCATGTATCAGCATAGAATAACTACGTATCATGCAGTTTGACATTTCATGGGGATTTTTAACAGGTGGGGTCAGACTTTTCGAAAGGGCATAGATACAACCTCGAGACCATCCCACAGGCTGCTTTTGCTTGAGAGATTATTTACAACAGAACTAGAGAAATGGTTCTCAGAATTATTCAGCTGGAAACACAGCTCACTGATATTAGATTGTTGGGTCCCTGTAAAGCATGGAACCCAAGGGTTGTAACCTTTTCTGCTTCTAAAAGGAGTGCCAAACATTATATATGGTGATATAATTAAGATGTAAGCTGGCACAAAGACAATTTATGCTGTAAATTGGCAAAAAATATTTAGCTCTGATCTGATCCAGATCCACCTTTGAAAGATATTTATGGCACAAGTTAAATAATGGTGGCAAATTTTCTGCTGTTGATATCTGAGGAATTCATTAACGAAGCCCATTGCATCAATTTTCATGGAAGACCTTAGTTCACAGTTTTACAGATTAAGCTTTTCACTGGAAAAGAAAGCTTAATGGATTCAACAGGTAAAACAACAGAGAACTATTAAAACCAAAGAGAGGGACACTGGATTTATTTCACTATTTAATCAGTGGACAGTGTGGAAGGTCATAGTATCCTTACTGCCTCCATGATACTCATGCGTAAGATGACTATCTGTTCATATTGTTTCCTTCCATTACATATATTTTTTAATCCATTGTAATAATTTACTTCGGCTTCTAGCTCCAAGCATAGGATACAGTTTCCATCTTATACCAAACAGAATTGGCTAGTTGCTAGGGGAGTGTGCTGGTTCCTTTTACGGTTTCTTTTCCTCACCACATCTGTGTGTAATTTTTTTATTTATCATCTTTCTAGGACATTCTTCCTCTGAGAAATCCAAATGTGAAATGTAGCCCTTTCAGATCTTGTTTGGTGTTTTAGACAACAAGCATTTCCTAGAAATATTTACAGAATAGGATTTTATCAGCTGGTGGTTACTACCAGGCATAAATGTCTAAGTACATGTGTGGATGGGTCTGCATACTCATCTGTTATCTCCTCTGAGTGAGTAAGCAGGCATGAGTTTGAAGTACAGGTGTGAATTAACTTAAGGGTGAGCTGAGGGATTACCCAGTGGGATTTATACTGGCTCCTCAGTCCCACAAGTTACAGCCTGACCTATTAATATAAACCAATGTCAATTTTAGTTGATGCTATGCCAGAAGACATGGGCGGTGGTTACATTACTCTGCTGACCTGAGAACTGTGGAAGAAATACTGGGTTGTTGGGGTTTTTTTACAGCAGGCTTTTGCCATGTTTTAGTTGTGAAGGCGTCAGCAGTACGACATCAATTTCTAATTGACCTGCTCATTGTAACTTTAAACTTGTGTTCCTCCTCTCGTTTTAGCTGCAATTTTCATTTCCATTTTGAAGTACTCCTTTCACTTCTTAGAGGATAGTTGCTTTGTATTTTGAAGATGGAGCTGTCTACTACTGCTAATTGCTGTCAGCTCATACCTGCCAGTAGTATTTCCTTGGTTTATATGAGACCTCAACCTAACATTTTAATTTTTTACATTTTGGATTCATTGATTGGTCCAAGAATATATGTGAAACCAGGCATGAGCTCGTGCATGCAAACATCTGCCAACAGACAACCATGATTAGAAGAACTATGTTCCAAGTAATTATATACTGTATAAGATGAATATCTGCAAATGTTTGCTTGAGTTTAGTCTCCCTTTGACAAGTGTTAAACATACTAGGCCAGCCCCTCCCCTCCCCTCCCTTCCCC